>APKU01000171.1:0-60339 GCA_000472125.2 Hirsutella thompsonii MTCC6686
ACAGGGTGACCTGCCGGAACGCTCCAAGCCCAGGCGGTAGCAACGGCAATAATAGCAGCACCGGGGGCAGAGGGCTGAGGTACCCAGTCTGTACTTTTTTTTTGTACGAGCGCCGCAGCTGGCGCTAAAAAAGCTGCTCTTGCTGGCTGGCTGCCAACGGCGTTTCTAACGAACCGGGCCCAAGGTGCAAGCTGCGAGGGGAGAGTGAGCAACCTGGTGGACACTGGGCAGAAGAGCGAGCGCTTTGGCCTACATGCGCCTGTGCGCCCCCAGTGGGGGGGAAACAGACAGACTGGGAGAGGACGGTCACCTCCGGGGCTACAGTAGAGGTACAACAACTTCAACCCCCCTCCCTCGAGCGCTCCCTTCCCCCCAGTCTCCACGGAAAGCTTGCGGACGCGCGAGTGGGAACAAGAGATACTTGAGGGATACATGGCCAGAGCTTGCATGTCATCTCCAATGCTGCTAAGATTTGGCGGGAATCAGGTAGTGGGTACCTCCCCAGTCCGCGTGAGCCAAGGTCTCCACCGGGAACTTGCAAACTTCCATGGCCAGCCCGCTGCCGTCTCGCTGCACGCCGGCCCTCCGCTTACAGTACGTTTGCCCCTACTCCCGACGTTGAACCTTGGAGAGGAAAACTTGGCTGCGACGACGATTGTCTGGTTCCTGCTTGCGTCTGCAAAATGGGGGAGGCTTGTACATACACTCCTACCTAGGAGTATGTACCCGATACTTGGCGCATTTTGGGATCAACGAGAGCGCCCGCCCCAGTTCTGCACTCTTTACACTGCAGGTTCTCATCCTCTTACCTCTCCTGGGCCTGTCATGTCAATTGCTGCCTGCGCCGTGACTGGTGCCAAAGGTACCTTACCTAGGAAATTGGGTGTGGGCGTCTCAGCTGCTTTTTCTCGTTCTCCCACCCGCGGTGACATTTTCACCATTTCCTCCGACCCGGCCATTTTCGACAAGGCGGGATGAATGCTGCCTGTCAGCCCGTGTACTGTACTGCACAAAAACAAGCAATTGCATTGGCTCACTCTTCAAAACAGGGCAATCGCGAGCACATGACGCTGAAAACATGCCTCGAAACAAGCCGTGTCGACCATGCTGAACGGAAGAAGAAGCCTTGCAGAGAGGTGCTGCTCTAGTGCCGTCTATAATTGTTGGCCGGTGTCTGAGCCAGTCCACCCTGCTGCCCGCCATTGATGTCTTGGGCAACGGTCATCAAAGGACGGAGAACTAATTCGTAACTTAACTTACCTAGGTAGCAGACAAATCCGGTAAAATCATGACGCCATACTACAATAGGCAATCTACAGGGCATCGCATTCACATCATCAACCGATTGTCCAGTTTTGCTGTATTCAGTCAATTAAAGCCCCCAAAGTGACCAGCATTTCTTGCTACGTCAAAGTAACTGGCCATGGAAACGAGGTTACGACGTTAGCCTTGTCATCCCCAGCTCTCCGGTATGATCCTTGACGGTCGAGGGAGGGACCAGTGACCACAAAGGTCTGCATTTGCAGATGCATGGCCGATATCTCGGGCTTGTCTCAGGGCCCAACGATGGGCAGAACGCTGATCCCTTTTTGCCTTACAGTCATCCGAGAACCATATTCTCGCCAACTGTTCCGACCGATTGGCATTCCCAGGATGATTGCGCCCTAAAGTGGCCTTGTCGTGATAATGCGGTTCCACCGGACGCTGTGTTTGCAGGCAACTTTCTCGCCTTATCCATGTCTCGTTCGACGCGCTTATCCAAGCTCCGATGACCTCGGCGAGTATTTGCTCAATCACCGGTGTCAACTTCAAGATCGAGTTGCACACCGTGTGAGATGCCGTAGTCTTCCAAGCTGAGCATGTCCTTGAATGGCCGCTCGCCCTGTCGACGAAGCATAATCTGATTCGACTCTCGACCGATGCGCGCGGCAATCATGAGCTTCAGCTGACCGATGGTGTCGGATGGTAAGCACGGAATGGCCGACTTTGTGCCCAGGCGATCGTTGATGTGGACGATAATCATCTCTTGACCCGCTCCCACCGGTGCTGCAGCTGGTTTCTTCTCCTTCTTGCTCTTTTCTTTTGGGGCCGAGTCGGTGCCTCGTGGTGATCGTTGGCGACTATCTCTGTCCCGGTGGCCTTCTCGATTTCTGTCGCGGTCGGTGTCGCGGTCTCTGCCGCGGTCTCGGTCTCGGTCGCGGTCGCGGTCGCGGTTACGATCTCGAGGTTGTTCCCTCTCAGGTGTCCGATCGCGATAGTTTCGACGTCGCCCACTGTCTCCTCGGCTGTAGTTTTCCTCCTTTCCCCGCGAGCTGTCCTTCCACCGGAAACCTTTACTGGCTCGAGGAGCGCGCCGCGCCGGCGACCGCGAGCGTGATCTTCTTGATGGATTGTCTGCCATGTTGGGTGCGCGAACAGTGTCTTGAACGATTCCTGCAAGATGCGCCTCAGTGCAACGGGAAGAAGTGGAGAGAAAAGGTCCTTGAGGCGCTTGTATGTGGGAAGACGAATACCTGATTTGCATGGATTCCATGGAGTGCCCGAAGGGTCGAAACTCTCCAGAGCTATGCTCGTCATTAATCACGTGACAATCTACCAACAGCCAACATCCGACGCTCAGTGTCCCTGGCATGCCGTTTCCAAACAGTAATTCAGCACAGTGTCCCGCACAACCAAGATTCTGAGTAGGATAATTAGCAGAGCTGCAGAGTTTGATGGGGCTAGAGGTTGCGAGTACGCGTGAAGCAGGAGCTGCAGAATTGTGACAGACAAGTAAAGCTACTCATGGGGGGGCTACGTTATTGAGCCACGGGACCGAGTTTTTTTTTGCATTCAAGCAAACTGCGAAACTTCTGACCTCCTACTCTGGCTTCTTTCCCACCAGAATTTTCCAACTTTACCATAATTTGTTACAAGCACATACTTTGCTCTCGGTGCGCCACTGTTAGGCCTGGCTTGATTTGCGCCATATCACTTGAGAGCGGGTATTTCGTTCGGGGAGTCTCTTGATAAGCTGCAACACCTCCAACCCGAACGGTCGCCTTTCGAAATTATACTTTGGTATTCAAATTTGTGAAAGCTAAGGCCTAGAATACAAAGCGCGTTTCTTTTTTCCTGAAATCACAGACATATAAAAAGACTGCTGTCCCCTGACGCTCTCGAACATCGTCGACCTGCTGACCTAATTGCTGCGCCACGTGACCATCCCCGGATTGCTAGCCCCTCAGCGCTCGGATAGCGGCCACACACGAAATTGAAAAATTCCTCCTGCCGTGCTTCGCTTCACCACCACGAGTCCCAGCAAGTGCCCCATCCCCCCCTCTCGCACTCTGGCTTGTGACGGCTTCGCATAGCCATCGAATCTCCTCGCTTCACCCGAGCCAACCCACAGAGGAGGTTGCCCAGCATGGTGCGTCAAATCCGAACCCATCTCAGCGCGTGCCATCGCCAGCCCAGCCCAGACCCCCTACCCCTCCCCCAGCCAATGCTGCTGCGATGCTAACTCTACTCGGTGCAAACAGCCTCCTCCGCCGCATCAAAAACCCGAGAATGTCCTGAAGCGCGCCCACGAGCTCATCGGGGTCAACCAGACCCCGGCCGCCTTGACCCTTCTTCACGAGCACATCACCAGCAAGCGCTCTCGAAATGTCCCGATCGCGTCGCTCGAACCTGTTATGGTTCTGCTCGTCGAGCTTTCCGTCGAGCAGAAGAAGGGCAAGCTAGCCAAGGATGCCCTCTACCAGTACAAGAACATCTCGCAAAACACCAACATTGCCACCATCGAGGTTCGTACCATCGCCTAACATCTGCGACGCGCGAACGATTGCTGACAAGCATGCAGCTGGTCCTTAAAAGGTTCATCGAGCTCGCCGTCGAAAAGGTGACCGCCGCCCAGCAAAAGGCCGACGAGGTTCAGTCCAGCATCGAGGCCACCGCTGCGACGTCCAGCATCGACGACCTTGAGGCCAGCGAGACGCCCGAATCCATCCTGCTCGCAACCGTCTCCGGCGAGCAGTCGCGCGACCGCACCGACCGAGCCATCGTCACTCCCTGGCTCAAGTTCCTCTGGGAGGCATACCGCACCGTCCTCGACATTCTCCGCAACAATGCCCGACTGGAGATCCTTTACCAGAGCACGGCCATGCAGGCCTTTGACTTCTGTCTCAAGTACACCAGAAAGACCGAGTTCCGAAGGCTTTGCGAGCTGCTCCGCAACCATGTCCAGACGGCCGCCAAGTATTCCTCTCAGATGCACGCCATCAATCTGAGCGACCCCGACACGCTGCAACGCCACCTTGAGACCCGTTTCCAGCAGCTTAACGTTGCCGTCGAGCTCGAGCTCTGGCAGGAGGCTTTCCGCAGTGTAGAGGATATCCACACTCTCCTCAACCTCAGCAAGCGACCGCCTAAGAATGTCATGATGGCCAACTACTACGAGAAGCTCACCCGAATTTTCCTCGTTGGCGAGAACTACCTCTTCCACGCCGCTGCGTGGTCAAGATACTACACCCTGCTCCGGCAGTCGGCCGCACTGGTTGCTACCGGCCAGGGCAAGAAGTCGGATAACCCCCCTGCTTCTGACGGCGATCTTCAGAAGGCCGCCTCTTTTGTTCTTTTGTCCGCTCTCGCCATTCCGGTCATCAGCACTACTCGATCCCGCGGTGCCATGGTTGACTTCGACGAGGCCAAGAAGAACAAGAACTCTCGTCTCACCCACCTCCTCGGCATGTCCCAGGCCCCCACGCGTGCCCGTCTCTTCCGCGATGCTCTGTCAAAGTCACTGCTGCAGCGCGCTCGCCCTGAAATCCGAGACCTCTACAATATCCTCGAGGTCGACTTCCATCCTCTTTCCATTTGCAAGAAGATCTCACCCATCTTGACCAAGATTGGCGCCGATGCCGAGATGGAGCGCTACATCGTACCTCTTCAGCAGGTTATCCTTACCAGGCTGTTCCAACAGCTGTCTCAAGTGTACGAGACAGTCGATTTGAGCTTCGTCGAGGGCCTTGCCGAGTTCCCCGAGCCATACCAGGTTACCCGCGCCACTATTGAGAAGTTCATTATGAACGGAAACAAGAAGGGCGACCTTTCCATCCGCATGGACCACGCGACTGGTGTGCTCAGCTTCGACAACGACGTGTTTTCGTCTGGCAAGGCTGCGCAAAGCGGCTCCACTGCTGGTTCTGCCGAGTCCGAGACTGGAACCGTCCAGCGTCTGCAGAGCACACCTTCAGAAATCGTCCGCTCGCAGCTGACACGCCTGGCTCGCGCCCTCTTCACAACCTGCCACTATATCGACCCAAGCTTCAACAAGGAGCGCCTGGCTGCTCGTGAGGCCGCCCTGGCTCGCGCCAAGGCTGGAGCCGAGGAGGAGCACCTGCAAATCTTGGCCCGCAAGGACATCATCCAGAAGCGTAAGGAGGAGGCTTCTGAGATCCAGGCTAAGCGAGACAAGGAAAATGCCCGCCAAAAGCGACTCCGCGAGCAGGCTCTGCAAGAGGCTGAGGATAAGAGGCTGGCAGCCGAGCAAAAGGAGCGTGAGGCGAAGCGTATGAAGGCTGAGCGGGATCGCGTTCGCAAGGAGGAGCTGAAGAAGCAGATTGCCGATCTCAAGATGAGCGACAAGGCCCTCGATATTGATCTGGAGGACTTGGACAACCTGGACTCAAATCGCCTTCGTGCCATGAAGCTTGCTCAGCTCGAGCGTGAGAAGAACGACGTCAACGAAAGACTCCGCATCACTGGCAAGCGCATCGACCATCTTGAGCGAGCTTTCCGCAAGGAAGAGTCCAAGAAGCTGAGCGACGACTACGCCAAGCAGATTGAGGAGGATCGTGCTATCTACGACCAGCTTAAGGCCAAGACGCTCAAGGAGGCTGAGGAGAAGCACAAGGAGAGCGTCGAGCTCAAGCACCGTCTCAGCCGTCTGGTTCCTCTGTATGAGAACTTCCGACGGTCACTGCACGAGCGTCGTCGCGATGAGTTCGAGAAGCGCCGCAAGGACGCGGAACGCGAGCTCGAGAAGCAGATCGCCGCTCGCAAGAAGGAGGTCCGCGACCGCAAGCTGAGGGAGAAGCGCGAGCGGGAAGAGAAGGAGCGCCAGCTTCGCGAGGCTGAGGAGCGTGCTGCCCGTGAGAAGGAAGAGCAGCGCCTCCGCGACGAGGCCCGCAAGGCTGAGCTGGCCAAGCTCAAGGAGCAGAGAGAAAAGGAGCGACAGGAGATGCTGGAGAAGGCGGCGCTGCAGCAGCGTCGCGAGGAGGAGGCGTTGGCCCGCCGCAAGGCCGAGAGGGAAAAGACTACCATTCCCTCAAGGACAGAGGCCGCGCTTCCGGAGAGCCGGAAACCAGTCGTTCCTGCCGGCGGCAACTGGCGCGAGAGAGAAGCTGCCAAGAACGCCGAGGCCTCCCGCGCCGGTCCCCCCATGGAGCGCACCGAATCGAGCGACCGGCCGTCTGGCCCTCCCCGCTTGCAGCTTGCGGGTAGCAAGCCCAGTTGGCGAGACCGTGAGGCCGCCAGGCAGGCCAGCGGAGGAGGTCCCGCGCCCGCCGACGCTGGGCCGCCCCCACCGGCAGCCAGCCGGGGATTAGCCCCCCGAGGTGCAGCACCGGAGCGTGCTGGCTCTGGACGTGACGAGAATGGTCCGTCGTCATCTCCGGCACCGCCCACGGAGACTCTGCAATCCTCTCGCGCCGCCGGCAAGTGGGTGCCCCCTCACTTGAGAAACAAGGCGTGAGCAGGTGGCGTCCGGTCCGAAGGCCGCAGCGTTTGTGTTGCTGGCAACCCGTTGAAATTTGCATTGGCGTTTATTGGTGGAGGAGCAAAGGTCGCGCTTCATGTACTCTAGAGTTCAGTCTAATCTTGGTCCTCTTGAGGTACGAGCACGCCAGAATGACAGAACGTGTTGCATCCGCAAAATTATGCCCTCTTCCCCTTCCCAGTGCCCGAGTAGTGCTCATGTACAGTACGTTCGACGTGCTTTGGGGACCCGTCACAACAGAAGATGTCCTCCGTCATACTTTGTAAAGGTTAACATTTCCACACTTAAAGTAATAATAATGTGCAAGAGTGGCTTCATCGTACGTATTAGCATTAGCCGTCTTTCATCACGATGTCTGGGGTACCTGGACAAAAGGACAGGCAGTCCACGTCACAAGAGTTCCTCTGCTTGTCTCGAAGCGGCAATCCATTGCGGCCGTCTTCTCGCTGACAGCCTCCGGGGTGAAAGGCCAGTCTCAAAGAGCCACCCCATCACCGACCAGAAATGAGCAAGGAGGACACAATCTGTCGACAGGGCATGGGGAGGGGACACACAGGTGGGAGGGGTGGGAGAGATCTTTCTCGGTGGCTTGTTTGCAAGGGGAGCGAAGGGGGAGCAGAGAAGCGATCTCGGGAGGTAAGGAAAAAGTAATGCGGGCACGGCCTCGCTGCCACCAGAACGTGACGAGTCTGCGAGGCAAGGCGGGAAAAGGGGGGACCATCGGACGTGCAGATTTGACGGGGGTAGGCCAAGGCCCCCCCGGAAGCTTCCCCCCGGCCACAGGTTGGTTAGCGAGGCGTGGCAGCAAAGGGGAAAGAGGCGGCTGTTTCTGCAACGGGGGGTGATTGGCGTGTCTCGGATCGGGGAAGAACCTCGTCAAGCGGGAGTAAAGCTCAGGTACAGTACGCCGTGCACGTTGACGCCGAGAGTCGAGAGAAAGGTAAGGATACCTCGGCGGTCGACCTTGAAATTGCGTCGGCACGGGCCGCGGCCCGTTGCTACCCAGCTCAGCTTTCCTTGCTCTGTCCCATAACGCAGACTCAGATAGTTTGTACGTACGTTGATGCCGTACTTCGTACTGTGAGTCCTTCGCTCCCTGAACGATGCGGTTCCAATGGTCACGCGAACACGGAGAACGCGTATAATGTAAGTTCAAACAACCCGTTGGCACGGTCGAGTCTTTCAAGGACTGCAACTTACAGTGAGCCAGTATAAAGTGAAGATACTGGCTGTTGCTTTTGTTTACTTGTAGCTTCTTCGACTGCTTCGAGCATGGAGCAAAGTTGCCGAGTCGCAGAAGAGGCCGGCAGAAAGACCATGGCAGCGCGGCAGAAGCCAGTGCAGTGCAATGCTCGAGCCGATTTGGAGATCATCTCCCTTGAGAGCGTTCGGAGACGCGTTGATATTGTGACGAATTGTAGTTGCCTGTTCATAACTCTTCTATGCATGCCATTTTCGAACCATGCAAGCAGCCGTTGGCAAATATCTCAAAGGTTGCCTGCGCCTCAGCCACGAGAACCAGGCCCCCAGGTCATGATGTGACCCCTCAACCGCGTCGCAAAGGTAACAGCTCTCGTCCCACCGATGTTAGAGGAGCTCGTACACAGGCAAACTGCCTTGACGTCGGTGAAGAGAAAGCCGCTTGAGACGTATCGGAGAAGCCATCGAGATCCCGCCGTATTCAACAGATCGGCCTGGCCGAGCGGATACCTGGGGCATGCAGAAGAGCTCTGGCTTCTGTTTCGACGACAGTAGCAAAATGTTGCGATCGACATTATCAACCAGGGCTTAAGAAAGTTTCGGCTGCCTGTCTGCCGCGGATTGACGAGTTCCCGTCGCTCGTAATCATCACGTACTCCATCACATCCTCAATATGCTGCTGCGTTAGGTCTGGATCAGATGGATAAGAGACGGCCAGTGAGCTTCCGAAACAAACTAATCGTAAATTGAGAAGACACTGATTTCTGCGGAGGACGCGAGTACGTTGAGCAAACTGCGCCGTGCGAGTTCACTGAGCAGTCACTCGTGGCGGTGGTTTCCAGCACCTATCCCAGCAACACGGCTCGGACGGCGTCGATTGCTTTACTCCATCTGATCCCCTGTGCCCCGGAGGAATACGAGGCAGGGTTCACGATTCGAGAGGGCATCGGGTCCAGAGTAGCGGTCGGGGTGTCCATTTGACAAATGCGCGGTGCTCTCTCCAGTTATGGTTGATGGCAGTCTCTGTGGTTTGCATGCTGATGACACTTGGAATGCCGGTGCTCAAAGTACGCGTGCAGTGGAACTGCAAGACTTGGATGCTCCAATAGATATCCTCTGCGAAACACGTCATGTCAAAGCTTCTTGAACAGAGCCCGTGCCTGATTATGATAGCCGGATCCCTCGTTCGATGTATGGAGGAACTTGACGGCTAAACCTGGACACGATTTTTTGAACAGGCTCAACAACACTGGTGAACGTCGACCGGCAGCTCTCGCTGATTTCGTCTCTCTAAGCTTTCTCTCGTCGTTTATGCATGCACTCCCTCTCTGCGAAGCACAGCGGAGGGATCAAAGTCACATATTCTTCCGAAACTCCCGGTCACGGCCCGGCCCGAAGGCAGTTCGACTGTGACATGCTTGGAGAATGTTCAGCTTGCTGATGCCGCTCAGCTGAGGCGAATTGTCATTGAACACGCTGAACTGTGGAGGCACAAGTTGCATTGCACTAAGCGTTGACGTTGCAGCTCTTTCTCAAGATGTCACTGTCTGTATGGTGATAACGTACTTCGAAGTTCATGCCAATTCGACGTTCGAACTGGAGTTCTGATCAATGTTACTTTCATAGCAGGAATCGTTGATCAACTTCATAGCAACTGATGGCTTGATGCGAAGGAACCAACGACGCTGAAATTGCAGCAAACGCTTTGACGAAAAGTCAGATCGGGCGCTGGGGGGCTTTGAGACGGGGCGAGCAAGCCATCGTTGACAAGGCCGCAAGACTTGGCATCCCTAACAGATAGCGTCAGAGACATGGTGGCGTCTTATGCCTGGAATTGAAGCCCAGGTCCATAATTAGAAGATAGCTTGACTGAACAGAGGCCATGGCGGTTCCCGTATTCTGCGGTCCACTCTGCCCAATTCAACGTCTATTGCCATCGCGCAATGGCATGATCCACTTGCTATCATGCCACGTGTGCGAGACCGGTGAGGCATCTCGACACAGTAGGCCAGGCCTTGAGACATGATTATATATCTGCCCATCCGCATCGCGCCGAATTGGTTTGGTGCCCTTGCCGACGGAGACGAGGATGGGATTCGCGTCTTGTCCTGTATGCTAGCGAGAGCGGCAATCATTGCGAAAGGGGTGTAAGGGCATATTCACTCCAAGTCCGGTTGTTGGAGCCGGACCGAGGAGTCGGAGACGAGCCGCAGAAAGAATTGGCGAAGAGACGGGCGACTGCAGCATGGCTGTTGGCGTCTCGACTGCCCCGGCTGCATTCGAGACGAGATCCTCCAAGAGTCAGTCTGATGCCTTGAATCCGCAGAAAGGAAAGGGTCTCATTCGCCAGACAGTGCTCACGCCGGGTCGACACAATCTCGTTTCGGTCTCGAACCTCATCTCAAGAGGATGCATACGCGTAGGGGTCCTTTATGCGTGCACGTCCGCAGTGCGGCACCCTGGTCGAGACTTGAGAGAGACATGGTGCTTAAGTGACCAACAGCCCGTCCGACCGTCTGCTGTGCATCATGACTTCTCTGAACGTCGATAATCGTACATGTCATCGTGATAATGCTCCAGCGGATCTCGGAGGGGATGCTGGCAGTCCGTGCGTACGAAAGAGATGGGCAATGATGGAGAGTCCGGGAGTCTTGGGGAGAAGTTGAGAATTCCGAAGGAAGAGGTGAAGTTCACCAGTGTCCAATGGCACTGTACGTCGCACTTGCCTAACACGGTAGTTGCAGGATATGGATGTAATTCTTATTGGCTGATAGACCTGTTTATGACCGTTCAAGAGTCTCCGCACCGTGCGAAGATTGGCACATTTCAAGAGAAGCTCCGATTTCACCCCAACCGCTCTGGCTTTCTTCCCAAGCTCCGTCACTCACCTCGAGATGCCAACACTCTTCATGCCTTTCTGTATGTGTAGATAACGAACAATCTCGACAACGCATTGCAAACATTTTGACACCCTGATATCGGAATCCGTCGCTTTGCCCCGCCTGGCATGTCTCGTCGGCTTGTCGTCTTCCACCGCGGTCAAGAGGACCTGTCGCATTCTGGCCTCCACCAACCTTGGCCAAGCCTTGATTCGACTTGATCCTGAGCCGGATGTACCATGCTCTCTCCGAATCGAGCTCCATGGGACAGTGTTCATCTTGCGCTTTCCTTGCTTGGTAGGCGAACCCTGGACATTTGCGGCGACGAGCTCAATCGTGGCCGTCTTTTGCAACCGCACCGTAAGCCACAAGCCATGTCCCCGTCCTCGTCCAACGATTTTACCCATTTACCCTGTCAAGGTGGTAGTGAGCCCGCTGGCCGGCTATGAGAAAAGCTCGGAAGCTGCACAAATGCCAGGGCACCTGCAGCCTGCCTGCTCGTGGGCAGTGGCCACTCCGTAATGCGGGCAAGCCAGAGAACGCCGTTCCACCAAGTCAATGGCCGGGGTATGGGTTGCCTCTCCTCCGCCGGGTTCCACCCCGTTCAGTCTGAGAGCCTAGTCCCGGCTCATGATCCATGATTCAAGGTCGGAAGTCGAGGCGACGATGGTCTTGAGGTGTAAGCGTTATATAAACCGTCTTCAGCACCCCACCAGGGCTCTCGATCATCACCAGGTCTTCATCTCCTCTTGATCTCCCGAGGAAGGGCATCCTCCTATTCAATAATCGCCCTCCATATCTTCGATCTGGTCTTCTCTTGGTCCTTGTTCCCTGTGTATCGCGGCGTCATGAGGTCTGCCCTGGCCGCCGCGGCGGCTTTGGCCCTCTTCCCGCTCTCACAAGCGTGGAACATTCAGCTTCCCCCTTGCTTGGACGAGTTCGAACCGTTCGTCAGCTCTGGGTGTTTCGAGGATGGGAGTTCTCCGGCTTTGATCTACCGGTCCTCGCTCGACCAGGGTCAAATGACTATCGAGAAGTGTGTGGCGGATTGCAAAGGTACGTTTACCAATATCACATGGAGGACTCGGATCAATGTCCGAGAAACCTAGATGATTTCGACCGCGGATTAGTATGCATGCTCACACTTTAGTCAGGCAACGGCTTCCGCTACGCTGGTCTCAAGTACTACGGAGTTTGCTATTGTGGTGCCACGGTTGATACCCCACAGGTCGACGACTCCAAGTGCTCGCTGCCTTGTAGTGGTAATAACAAGGAGACTTGCGGCGGTGATAACGCCATTTCCATCTGGCAGGACACAACATTCTCGAAAGGCCCCAGTGACGTGACGGTCGATGACTACAAGTCACTTGGGTGCTACACCGACGACTCCGACAAAGGCAGGACTCTATCGTACCCTGTCAAGGTGGAAGAAGCCACCTTTTCTACCAAGCAATGCTTGGCTGCTTGTCAGAAGCAAGGGTTTCCTTTTGCTGGCACAGAGTTTGGAGGTATGCTTTCTATTTCCGTGAATAAGGTGACCCATTCCCCGCGTTCATCGAGCTACAAAGACTGACAAAGAGCTTCAATGTATAGGCGAATGCTGGTGCGGCGTGGTACTTGGCTTTCATACGAACAAGGTAGATGATCAGGAGTGCAGTATACCTTGCAAGGGCGATTCCGCAGGCACTTGTGGGGGTCGGGCACGTCTCAACGTCTATGTCGCAAGGGACCTCGAGTCTCTTCAGCCATGCGGTCGTCGTTCCGGGACTACAACGACGAGTGCGAAACCAGTCGATACTCCTACCGTGCCAGGATACGTGCTACCAGTCAGAGCTGTCGACCCTCCAAGTCCGCCTGAATATGCACTACCAGTTTACCCCACAACCGTTCAGAATGGCGAATCGTCATCTTCGAAGGCTGCCACGGCGTTCCCTGTCAGCATCCCGACGGTAATCAGAGTGCCGGCAGTGAGCTTGCCAACCGAATCTCCTGCTCCAAGCTCAACGCAGCCAAGCTGGTGGTCTACGTCGCTCGAGGCTGGAATCGGCTCGACGTCACCCCTTACCAGGCCCCGGGATTCCTCAACTTCTTACAGACCGGACTCCACGACGTCTAGTAAGCCTGCCACCTCTTCTTCTTTTGCACCGAAGAGACCTGCCACGACCCGCCGTCACAGAACCACAGTGTCTCGTTCTTCTAGTCGACCTGACACGACGTCTCTTGCTCCCAGTCGGGGTGAGACGACGTCTCTCTCGCCAAGTAGACCTGACACTACCTCCCTGTCGCCTAGTAAGCCGGACGGCACGTCTATTCTGCCTGCTCTGCCTGATACTACATCTCTCGCTCCCAGCCGAGGCGATACCACTTCTCTCTCTCCCATACGTCCTGGTACTACGTCCCCCTGGTCCAGCAAGGCAGACACGACGTCCCTCGTTCCCAGCTGGCCGGAGACCACATTCCCTTCCCCAGGCAAACCCTATACCACCACCACCCGCAGAATCGGCACCACGACGTCGCTGTCGTCTGATCGACCCGACACCACGTCTCTTGCTCCAAGCAGGCCGGATACAACTTCCCTTTCATCAGGACAGCCGGACACGACTTCGCTTTTTCCCAGCATACCTGTCACCACGTCTCCTGCGTCCGGTCAGCCAGACACGTCGTTCTCTTCAGGCAAGCCGTATACGACGACTCTCAGGGTCGTGACTACCACCTCTCACTGGCCTACCAGGCCCGACACAACCTCGGTGGCTCCGAGCAAGCCTGAAATCACGTTCCCTTTGCCTGGCAGACCAGATACTACGTCCTTGTCGCCCAGTCGACCTGCCACCACCTCGCTTCTTCCGAGTAATCCTGACGTCACGTTCCCTCCTGCTGGCAGACCCGACACCACTTCTCTGTCGCCCGGTCGACCTGACACCACATCACTTGCTCCCATCAAGCCTGACATCACGTTTCCTTTGCCGGGACAGCCCGAAACTACGTCTCGTAGACCTAGTACTACTACACTCTGGCCCTCTCAGCCGGATACGACGTCCCTCTCGCGCGGGCACGCTGGTACTACATCGCTTGCTCCAAGCAGACCAGACACCACGTCCTCTCCAAGCCGGGCTGACACCATCTTCCCCGAGCTCGGGACCTCCTCTTCCCGTAGGCCCTACAAGACGACCACACAATACAATGCTCCCGTCACTACCGTGTCGAGCAAGCCTGCTACCACGTCCTCCCTTGCAACCAGGCGACCCCATACCAGGTCCAGGAAGCCGTCGAGCAGCTCCTCGCTCGCACCCAGCAAGTCCAGCACCACGTCCCTGGTACCCGGCCAAGTGACCACGACGTCTCTTGCCCCGAGCAGACCGGAGACTACGTCTTTTGTTCCCGAGCAGCCCATAACCGCTTCTCTCTCGTCCAGCCGACCTGTCACCACTTCTCTTTCGCCTAGCAAGCCCGACACTACTTCGCTTGCACCGGGTCGAGTGGGCACAACGTCTCTTGCTCCAAGCCGACCCGATACCACGTCCTTCGCTCCCCAAAGGCCAGACACCACGTCTCTGTCACCGAGCAAGCCCGACACTACATTCCTCTTGCCCGGGCGGCCTGATACCACGTCCCGTGGGTTTGGCACTACGTCGTCTCGCAAACCTTACACGACTACACAATACAGGTTGCCTCTCACCACAGCGTCGAGCAAGACAAATGGACTGAGTTCATCGTCTAAACCTGGCCTCGTCTCTTCCAGCAGTCGACCTGTCACCACGATTCCAACCTTGCCGAGCGTCTCTTCGTCGTTCGCGCCCAGCCTGCCAGAGACTACCTCGGTTCTGACGCCTGGCAAGCCCGTCACTTCTTCCACCGGCCCTGATGTTACTTTTTCAAGACCCGTCACGACTTCTCGCAGGCACAGAACAACCCGGTCTCGCAAGCCGCGCACGACGACCACTTCATATAGCATGCCTTTCACCACTGTGTCAAATAGGCCCCATCAGACCAGCATTTCAATTCCTGTCTCGACCCTATCAGGCAAGCCCGGCGTCACTACCTCTCTCGCCCCTGGCAGGCTCGAGACGACTTCTCGCGGCCCCCTTTCGAGTACTCGCCTTGCCCCTGGCAAACCCGACACAACATCCCGTGAAACCCTCTCAAGCACGTCTCTTGCACCTGCGAAACCGGATACTACCTCTCGCAGGCCGACTTCCGCCACTGTCACTCTCGGTAGGCCCTCTTCCTCACCTCTCAATGGTGGTTCAAGTTTGTCTGGCAGCCCGCGCAGAACAACCACGATGACCAGCAGGATCATGAGGACAACTACCTTGTTCACAAGGCCGGGCAAGACGAACCCCGTTTCAAGTGGTCTGGTCAAGCCCACCACTGTCTCGAACCAACCCGGACGGTCAACCACTGCTCCTACCAACCCTCTCGTATCGACGAATTTGTCGAGCAAGCCGTACCAGTCAACGGTTCCCACTAGCAAGCCTGTGAGGACCATTACATTCTCAGGCAAGCCGAGCCAGCCGACAAATGTCCCAAGCAAGCTTGTTGGGGAGAGCACTGTGTCGAGTCGCCTTACTGGATCGACGAAGATCTCAAACAGTCCAGCCAAGACGAGCTCCGCCTCTGAGGGTTCAACTGAGGCAACCAGGATCTCGAGTCACCCTGTTGAGCACACCAATGTCTCTAGCCGCCCTACCGAGTCCTCTGGCGATATCGTTACTCCCGTCAAACCTACATCTGTCTCGAACAGCCCCGCCAAACCGACGACATTCTCTAGCAGCCCTATCAAAGCAACGAGCGGACCCAGCGGACCCAGCCAAACGTCACAAGCGTCCGAGCAGCCCGTTCAAACGAGCAGCCCTAGTCAGGCCACGCCAACCACGAAGGACGAGGCTACATCGACCACTGCGTCGCTGTGTACAGTTACCACCACAGTCCCTTCCAAATGTGAATGGCAGCGTGGCAACTGGTGCGCTCCCGCTTTGCCTGAGTGGAGTAACAAGTCTGGATGTCTGGCAGCCGCTCGAATGTGTGCCTTGCAGGTTGCCTCGTGCTTCAAGTATGCTGGCTGGCCTCGTTCTATGGACTGCTTCGACTTCCAAAGATGGTGCGGAGATGTCGAGCGATATTGTCAGAGTTGCAATGGCGGCCAAGATGGCAAATGCGGCAAGAGTGATTGCTGGCAGAGGAGCAAGCCGAGCTTTGGGAAGGCCCCGACCACGACTACTTCGGTCATTCCTTGCTCTGCAGCCACACCGTCTGTCCGGCCGGCGTTGCCTGAGAAACCTGAGGGGTCTGTGAAGCCTGCGAAGCCTGAAAAGCCCTCGAAAGGAACCAAACCTGAGGAGTCTGCGAAGCCTGCTAAGCCTCAGGACTCTGCGAAGCCCGTAAAGCCCACGAAGCCAACGAAGCCCACGAAGCCCACGAAGTCCACGAAGCCTGAGGACTCCGTCAAGCCTGTCAAGCCCTCGAAGCCAACAAGCACACCATGCTCTGCGGCGCCCACCAACATCTGCAAGCAGCCCAAGAACAAGCAATGGGGATACGGACCAGGAAAGCCTGTCGCTGGCATTCCCATGCCCGTCGTGGGATGTAATGACGTCAAGGAGGACTGGCGCAGTAATCCGTACAAGCTGTATACAGAGCCTAAGAGCAGCAAATGCCCGTCCTTCAAGTGGCCCCAACGATCCAACCCGTGCATGGACTCGTGCCGGGCTCAGCTCCAGCATTGCCGCGACACGTACGTCAACAGTGCGAAGCGGCTGGGCAGGAAGGCAAGCAACTACAAGCGCGAAGAGGGCGAGACGGATGTTGACCTGTTGCGCCGCAACTTGTGGGCGGGCAACACGGCCTCGTGCGCAGCATCTGGCGACGCGTACTCGTGGAGCAAGTCCAGCTCCGACGCACCCAAGTGCTGGGGCTGGGGCGGCAACACGGCTGACCTGGCTATCCAGCGTTGCAAGGCGCAGTATAGCGACTGCGTGGCCGTCAATAAGAAGGTCCGGCCTGGCAATCAGTGCAAGAGCTATTGCCCGGGCGAGAAGCGTGACTAGATTTCCAATCTAGAAGTGATCCTTTCTTCGCGCAGAAAACAAATTGTGAACTCGGAGCGCGGAGATGGACGTAAAAGGGCGCGGCGTCGCAACGTTGCGGAAGATTGAGGCGGCATATTAGAACAGTGTTGAGGATGGCTTTTTGTAGAGTACACATTTCTTGGTATTTTCTTCTATTCACTCACTTGGATAGCCCCTTTTTTTCAATGACTTACTCATGAACTGTTCAATAATCTGCATCCAAGTTCAATTCCGTGGTGCTCAAAATTCCATTGCCATCTTTGTTGAATATTCCACTTCGCTTTTTGCCTAGCTCAACTGCTGATGCCCATGCTGACCTCTGCGGCCGCCATCAACTCCGTGGACCACGGCTTACCAGCATTGAAGAAACACTTATTAAGTATGGGCTTGACAAAAGGAGCGTTTATCATGGTCGTCGTTGTTGGAGGATACCGAATTTCTGGGTATCTGCACAGCCCTAGGGTAGGTGTCGGAGGCAACTGGGGCAGGAAGCCGAAAGCTTCCTCACGTCGTCCGCCTAGGTACGAATAGGTAGTCCCCCGGGCCGAGGTCCACTGCGTCGACGGACCGTGGGTAAGGTCCGTACGTAGTCAGTCACCTAGACCTGAAGCGGCGATGACTACAAAGGTCTTCGTACAGTAAGTTTTTATGTTACGTAGGTAATTAGGGAATGGATGGGGAAGCTGTGCTCGAGCTTGGAGCTTCAAGCTGCTTGAGCTCTTCTCCGCCCCCCCCCCCCCCCCCGCGTCTCGCGCCTGACTCCCCTCCCTACCCCCCAGTCGCCACATGCAAGCCGCCGAGCTGCAGACTTTCAACCCCCGAAGAGAAGTGATCACTTTTTCCCCATCCCCTTCTCTGTCTCGTATGAACCCCCCCCTCCCTGGTCTACTGAACGCTTGTCCTGCTGCACGAAGTATTCGACAACTTTGGTCCCCCGTAAGTTACAGAGCCCGTAACCGGTTGCAGGGCAGTACGGTAGCTTGCAAGACAGAGACAAGACGGGCGGTCAGTTTCCGCCCTTTTCGGCTGGTTCTTGCTGTATTATAAGATACCCAAACAGAAGCAACTGCAGGACGGAGTCGTTCGCAAGACTCGACGCAACTGCGCAATTTGACAACAGCTCTCGGCAGTTTGAGCACTCAATCTTCTTTGATCGCCCTCGCTTCGCCTAGAGTCCATACGTCGACCAATCAAATCGTCATTGGGAGAAAGGGTTGATACACGGCCAACAACAAGGCGCGGCAGCCATGAGCATCATCGAGCCGCTTTTCGCCAGCGCGTCCCCGGCGCTCTGGTGCCAGACCTTCTTCGTCGGCTCCGCAGTGAGCATCCTGCTACTCCAGGCCGTGCCGCGCGAACTGCGCGACGCCCTCCTCGAGTACGGTGCTCGGCGCTCGCTCAGCAGCGGTGGTAAAGGCGAGGACCGGCCGGCCGCCAGCAAGCCTCCGAAACCTGATGATGTCGCGCCGGCGGCAGCGGGCAAAAGTAAGAGCCTAATCTCCTCCCTGGCCGCCTTTGCTCGGCAAGGGACGGTGCCACACTCATGGTTCTGGCACTACTACCTCGTTTGCGTCTCGTGGACCGCTTTCTGGGCTTGGCAATACCTTCTCAGGGGCTCTGTCCTTCGGACCATGGCCCGCGCCCAGGTCGAGGCCGATGTCCGTACCGGGTCTTCGTCAGCCGAGTTGAGTCGCGTCTTCATCGCTTGGTCAATGCTCGCCATGCAGGGAACCAGGAGGCTGTACGAGAGCCTCTTCGTCACGAGGCCGGGTAAATCTCCCATGCTGCTTATTCACTGGGTCTTGGGGTTACTCTTCTACACCGCCATGAACGTGGCTGTCTGGGTTCACGGCTCCGGTACGTGCTTTGAGCATTCGAGTATCTCTCCCCTGGTCTTGACTTACAATGCATAGGCGCCATTCTTGAATCGTGGAAGTCGCTGCAACCTACCGCGTTGCTATCCTCAAGGGTGCCGTCGGCTTTGGCGCTGTTCCTAGCGGCGTCATGGAAACAGAACGAGTGCCACCATCACCTTGCCAGTCTGAAGAAGTACACGCTACCGAGTGAGGGCATGTTTCGATACCTCGTCTGCCCTCACTACACTTGCGAATGTGCTATTTATCTTGCCGTGGCGTTTTTGGCGGCGCCTCCCGGCAGCCTTTTCAACGCTTCCGTGCTGTGCGGCTTGTCATTTGTAGCAGTCAACCTTGGCGTCACGGCGCACGGTACTAAGGGGTGGTACGCTGACAAGTTTGGCACGGATCGAGTTGCTCATCGATGGAAGATGATTCCCTTCGTCTTCTAGAGCAATTCGGCAGGCTGTTCGCGTCTCGAACCTTAGCGTCGCGGAAAGATGCCCAACTTGTTTCCGACGGTCGACACATTGAGGACATCTCGATATGTCAGGCTAGTTCGGGTTCGGCGTACGTTACGACCACTAGAGAATACGTTTCGATCACCGAGCAATGGCCAGTTCGCTACATTTCCGTGCGGTGACAAGTCGAAATCCTCCGAGACGTCGGCTATACCGTGGAGGTGATCGGTGTACAGACTCTCCGTGATGATCAGGAGACTACGGGGCTCTTGAAGGACTCGCCAGGCCGGAGTTGTGTCAACCGTGCCATTGTCGCCGTTGCGGTGCAGGTTTAGACAGAGGCTACCACCCAAACTGACGGTACAGACAACGGGCCAATACGCGGCGCCGTCCTGTGCTGGATGAGCAACTTGAAAGAGATGTAGCTACTGTAACCGGCAATCACTTAACTTATGGGGCATTATGCCAATGCCGGGTTGGTATTCGTTGATCAGGACGTGGTTGGGCCGCGCGTGAGGACTACGCGAGAATATATGCCGGGGCGTCTCGTCAGAGAGTCCAAGAGATAGTAATCGGGCAACAATGGGATCTTCTAGCCAAGGGGGCAGTGGTGCTTGCAGAAGCTTGTCATTAACGAGATCCGACGGCCAGGTCTGCAATCTGCGGTGAGTGAGCTGCTTCCATTTGGGCCGAGGGGCAGTCGCGATCTAGTTTGCGTGAGAGATAGGGCCTTTGCAGGCGATGCGAGAGCGCTCGTCCATCACGACCTGTACAAGGTGCGAGGCGACACAGGAGACGAACCTTGTCGAGGATTGTCTGCTCCTCGTGTAGACTGATAAAGTTGGGGATGTAGTACGCGGTGTCTGGCAGTCCTCGAACCCTGGCGTGCTCAAGCGAAGGAGGTAAAGACATGACCATGGCGAACGGCTTACATCCAGACACCCTGGCGCAACGGAAGCGGAAAGGACTGCCTATCGTTGCTAGTTCCCAGAGACGTTCAGGAAGTGAAGGACGTTAAGGTCGTGAACCCAGGAATTGGTTATGGGATCACATATGGCGTGGCTGGAAATCGGTGTGACGCGAAGAATAAGTTTCGACGCGAAGTTGGTGTCGCAGAATGGTCATGAAGGAAGACAAGTGAAAGGGGCAATGGGAACGACGCGCCAAGCTAGGGCCACCGTTAGAAAAGTAGCGCGCGACCGGCTCAGGCCATGCAATTGGGCGTGGGAGGTTGGCAGGAAAAAGCTGATGTGTTGAGATGCGAGCAGCGGCTGACCCGAGAACGCACGGACCATCCGCGATACGTGCATAGATACGGTGCCTAGCACTGTACTGTTCTTCCTAAGGTTTGTACCGATTTCGTATTTACGGTAGGTAGGTATTGCTCTGCACTTGATCGTGCTTCTCATCCGAGGCAAGGTACGAAGTCGGCTACCGTTTTGTACAGTATGAGTCGGATGCTCAAGCTGCCAGGTGCATCCAGGTCATGGAGAATGCTTCTGGCACCTGTCGAGCTGGAGCTCGGTGGGTGTTGGCAGCAGACCAACCACGGGACAGGCGCTCTTTGTCCGGCGACGCACGACTTTGCACACGCGCATTGCCGGGCCCACGCTTGGCCAAGGCGAAGGCCATTGGTTGGCTGGTGCCGGAAGAAGAGGCCCTGGACACGCGGCCAAGCAGGCGGCGAAAGAAAGCGGCACCCCTGCCCTCTCTTTTTCAGGTCGTGGTTTGAGTATCTCCGCTGGCTCCTCCAGCTGTTCGAGAGCTCTTTATCGAACAACAGGGCACTCACGCTCACCGGAGCACGAGAGCTTGTCGATTGAATCGGGTTTGACACCTGGGAACAAGACAGTCAGGGCCTTCTATCGGACAAGCTGAGAGCTGAGATGGAGCAGGGCGTCATCCTTGTTGCAACCAGTATGGCGGTGTGCTGTACAGTATTTGACGCTCACATCGTGCGTCTTCAGTGCGACGACGCTCATCTCTAATACTGTACGGAACTGTAAGTTACTATCTGCCTCCAGTAGTACCCGAAGCTCCGTTCACCTTTGATGCAATTAATGCAGGACCTGCACAGCCCGCGTCTCATGTACAAGTGGTACAGGATGTGCGAGGGTGACTCGAGTGCGAATTGAGTGCGAATTGCAACTGCGAGAAGGAAAGTGTTCGTGCTGCCGAGGTAATTGGGCCAGAGCCAGAGGACTCAGATTGAGAATTGCTTCGTGCAAAGTACGCTGCATTTGACTGATGCTATGTTCGACTTTCGCGATGCCCGATGACCGGCGCTGTGGTGACTATACAGTATCTCTCATCTTTCACCTCTTAGTTGCATAAGGCGGAAAGCTCTTATCGACGTACTGTACGAAGTACTGTATATATCGTCACAGCTGGGGCGTGGCTCTGGACCGGGTCAATTGCCTCGGTTGCGGCAGGTGCATCCAAGATTCCAAGTTCGTGTTGTTAGAAATACCAACCTGCCAGGGCGCGACAAGAACAGGCTACAGTACGAATACTGTACAGTAAGTTCCGTGCCAGGGAAGGTACGGCAGCCGAAGCGTGTTGTTCTTCCCCAGTCCCGAAAGGCTGGCCGGAAAGGGGCCTGAGCCCCCATGTCCCAGCGAGGAGCTCTGTCTGCCAATGAGGTGAGTCACCAAAGAACGAAACCCCAAAAGACTCTGTACCTTATCCGAGGTACTTCGTGCAGCACAGTACGGTGTGCTGTGCATACATTGCTCCGTGGCAGGCGATTCCGGAGGTATTGCATGATGCAGCGCGCTAACAGTTCTTACCCCCGCCCGCCGAAGACCGGGGCACACCTTCCTGTGCAGGTCCAAGAAGGAGGCCATGACGAGTGGTCGCGAGGGTAAATGAAGCTGCGGGCGAGCTCCTCAAGGTCGTGCAGAGACTTTGCTACGTACACCTGAATTTCCCGAGCAGTGCAGCGCATTAAGTCGGCAATTGTGTGAACTTGGTGCCAGCTGGCGTCGGGTAAGAGACTGCCGAACTGTCACTGCCCGTGGTCGATACATGCTCTCCGGAGACTCTTGATATTGATATCATCGTCCTAGGTTCCAGCGGACCTGCTGTGAAATGTCGCGCACAGTAGGCTACAGCATCACGTCGAGTATGTACAGTACATAGGTATTCTGTCACCATGAAGAGAGGAGGGGTCGGTTCGCGTGATGGCTGGGGTTCATGTTTCGGCCCAAAAACTTTAGCTGGAAGGCGTTATGTTCGACCGTACTGCTCCCCTGCGGGAGCCAATCATTCGCCGGCGATCAGACTTTTGTCTCTCTGCATATCTTCGGGGTCCCGTTTTCAGTCGCGCCAGCCGGGCGCTCTTTTTCCTTTTCGCTCCCTCTTTTGCCTCCAACACTCTTGCTTGACACAGTCAATTTGGTCTCGCCTGGCCGCCGCTCCTTTTGGCTGCTGCCGACAATATGGGTGAAATACTAAAATAAGGTACAATACGTACAGATATTGTACCTAGGTACCTACTGTGTATTCGTGCGGCGCACCTGCCTACACATCCGCTGGTCCGCCGGTCTTGACACTTGTACCTTGTAGCCCTGGAAGCGCAGGCAAGGTACCCGAAATGCTCGCGTGCACGCTTTGGTGCTTGGCCCGCACCCGCCCACTTTGCCCGTCTGTCCGCCCGCGTTGAATCCATGGATGCCCGCCCGGGCTGCTGGTCTTTTCGTACCTGCCCAGCTCAGCACGGCGCCCTAGTGCCCTCTGCGGAAGTCCTTCTGGTCCGGCCGCCTGTTCCTTGGAGACCTCCACTGACTCTGACTTTTGACTGCTAACAACTCGATGAAACTTTGTTACTCTTGCCTCGTCTTTGATCTCACCATACGTTACCTACCTTTCCCACGTAAATCGACGCATCAGTCAACACGGTCACCTCGGACACGGTACTCTCAACGGCATTATCCTTCCGCTTGATCCGCCGGGCCCTTACTCCCTTCGTTGCGCGAGTGGCGGGTTGTCGTGCCGATTCTTTCATTGGGGCCACCTCCTCCGTACGGCTTCCAGTCCTGCTCTCCGGCGCTTCGCGCGAGACAGATTGGATCCTCGACTTTCGATTCCTCGACGACCGAAACCCAGTCGCTCGATCGTGCCGTTTCGACCTACCGGTGCGCCTGTCACCACCGACGCCTCGATTCTCATCTCCAGGATGGTGGTAGTCGTCGCCTCTTCCCTCCGATAAATGATATGGATGCGCAGAATGCCGCCGAGTCGGACCAGACACGGCCTGCTGGCGCTCCCTCGCCTCAAAAGCGGCCGGGACCCGAGACTGATCGTAAACCTCAATCGCCGACGGCCCTGACGGTCCCATCGTCACCCAAGGACCAGCGGGCAAGGCCAGCCGACTTCGCTGTCGCAGAAGACGCATCGTCGACGGCTCGGCAGACAGACTTGCCTGCTGAGCGAGACTCCGATGCGGAGACGATCGTGCTACCAGGTAAAGATGGACATTCGCCATCCAAGGCACGCAAGGTTCGTCAAGAAGACAAGAGTGAGAGCGATGGCGAGGTAGTCAAGCTCAAGCCGAAACCCGGTCCTGATGGCGATGGGGCCGACGACGGCGCTGCGTCTGCCTGTTCACTCGCGACGGCCAATCCTCCGGGCGACAGCTCGAGCAGAAAACGCGTCGCAGCCCCAGGTCTCCTGGACAAGGACCGCCGTCCACGGAACAAGGAAGGCGGGTCCAGCGGCCTGAGCTCCGCACCCGAGTCCCCATCCCCAAATCAACAGTCGCAGCAGCAGCAGCAGCAACAACATCAGCAACAGTCACACCACCACAAACATACCCAGCATACTCAGCATCACCACCGACGTCGCTCTGACGCAGCTCCCTCGTCCCCTTCTGATTTCGAGCCACATAATCAACAAACCTCATCATCCAAATCGTCCTTGCGCGAGAAACTCAAGTCGGGCGAGCGGCTGCTGCCGCACAAGCGCAAGGCTCCAAAGACCGAGTCCGACGACGAAGCTGACATCCGCAAAGCTCGACGCCAACGCACCACGAGCGCGAATCCTGACGGTCCTCGACCACCCAAGGAAGCGAGGTCTACGCCAGCCAAGCCTCCTCATGACTATCGCACGCGATCTATTTCTCCTCAACCGCGGCAGCATCGTCGGAGCATCTCCACACAGCTTCCTTCTCAGTCTTCCAACGGCTTGCACCCAAAGAAGAAACGCTTGCCGCCGCCTCTCCAATCCACCGATTATCACTCTGACGACTCATCAGCAGGTGGCAGCCCTCATCCGCGTAGCTCTAAGCTGCGAGGCCTCGCCACTCCCGCGACTGCCGACTCGAATGTGTCCCCCGCAAAAATGGCACCTCACAAAAAGCACCTGGATGCTCACGGTCAGACACTGCTGGCACGCGCTTGCGCCCGCGGCGAATACGAAACCGCCAAACAAAGACTGGGGGAGCGACCCGAGGATTTGAATGTAGCCGACTACGCGGGCAACACGCCACTTCAAATCGCGGCAATTAATGGTTGTGAAGATATCGTGAAGCTCTTAATCGACGCCGGTTGCAATCTGGACTGTGTCAATTACGATAAGGACACTCCATTGCTCGACGCTGTCGATAATGGTCATCTCGGGGTGGTCAGACTCCTACTGGATGCCGGCGTGAATCCTCGCAAAGCCAATGTCAACGGAGAGGAGCCTTTGGACCGCGTCAGCGACGAGACTGATAATGCCGACGAGATTCGCGCTGCGCTCATCGCCGCTCGGAAGCGTGCAGGAGAACGCCGGCGAACCTCAGAAGACCGACACTCCCATCATGATCATCACGATCTGCGCGACTCGCACGCTCCAGAGAGTCCTCGCCGTTCCCCAGCCGCCCTGGCCCTATCCTCCACAGGGCGGAGGAGTGGAACTGTACGCTCTACGAAAACCAGGAACGACCTGCTCTACATGCCTCTCGACGACAAAACCCTGCGTCAGGCCGCTGGCCGTGGCGATGAAGAAACAGTGGCGCGTATTCTACAAGTTAAGGAAGGATACGACGATCCAGAGTCCATGTGCTACGCAGCTCGCGGCGGGCATGATTTGGTTATCCAACTTTTGTTGGGTCTGGGAGGCGCCAACGCCGATCCTGGTCCAGTCACATCGTTGTCGTCGGATTTTGCGACGCCCATACTCGCCGCTATCGGACAAGAAAATATCAAGGTCGTTGAGCTGCTCCTTGAGCAACAAGGCTTTGATCCGACGAGACGGTTCAAGGGCGAAACTTACTACGAAATCGCGAGGCGCCGGCAGGGTCCTAATTGGAAAGAAGAGGAGCAACTCTTGAAAAACGCGTACGACGAATATAAGCGGTCCCAGAAAGACAACAACAAGACCAAGTCTCCTGCAGGCCGTCGCGAGCGTGACAGAGACAGGGAAGACAAACTTGCGAGACGAGACGAGACGAAAGACACCATACGGAGCCACAAGCGCAATCGATCCAGTCCCTCTGGCGATGGCGACAGCAGAAAGAAAGGGACGTCATCTAGGATCACGAGCCCTCGCGATAAGAAGAGGTCTGAGTCGCTTGCAAACCGCGGCGATGATGAGTCACAGAAGCGAGCCATGGGCCGCGTCAAGAAAGATGCACCACATACCTCGGATCGTGAGGTCTCGCCGGCCGCCCCGCCCAAGCCTCTAAAGACGAAACGAAACGAATCCGAAGTCACAGGCATGTCTTCGGAAGGCGAGGCCGCCAAACCCAGGAGAAAATTGGTTTCGAAAGGAGAGCTAAGCAAGGAGCGAGACCGCCAAAAACGCATTCCTAAAGAGCCATCGAGTCCTCACGATTCGAGAACAGAAGATATCGCAGAGAAGTCAAAGTTGTCGGAGAGGTATCACGACCGAACGAAAGCATTGAAGCGCGACGAGTCTCGAGATCATTCGCCCGCCGACGGTTCTTCAAAGAGGTACCGAACCAGCGTGACGCCCGATCGACCAAGCGACGGAGACAGGGATCACGCAGAGGGCTCGGTTAAGCGCCGACGACTTGACGGCGAGAACCAGGTTGACAAGAAATCACATCGTCCATCCTCAGTCGATGGGAGACCCCGTAAATCGGCTTCGTCCCGTGATGTTTCCGCAAAAGTCGCAGTCGCGGCTGGCAGAAGAGACCGGGAGGAGCATGCACGGGAGACCAACGAGCAGCGAAGCTCGATTCACCATGGTTCATCCCGGCTCAATAGCAGTGGCGAGCGATCGATTTACGTCAAGTCGGAAGATGTCGATGTGCCCATGCTCGACATAGAGCAGCCTGAAGAAGGACAGAAGCCCGATGCAGCGTCTCGTACCGATACAGACGAAGATGAGAGATCGAAGAAGAGGGAGAAGGTCGAGCAAGACGCTAAGAAGGAAGAGGAGAAGAAACGCGCTGCGGCAGAGGAGAGGAGGAAGAAGGCCGAGGCCGAGGAGGCTCGGAGGCGTGAAGAGGAAAAGGCGCGGAAAATTGAAGAAGAGAAGCGCAAGAAACGTGAAGAGGAAGAGGCCCGCCGACGCCAAGAGCAGGCTGAACGTGAGCGGCGAGAAGCCGAGGAAGCTCTTCGGTTGCAGCAGGAGGAGAAGAAGCGGTTGGAAGAAGAGCGGAGAAAGAAGGAAGAAGAAGACAGGAGAAGAGAAGAAGAGGAAAAGAGAAAGCGGGCGGAAGAAGAGAGGAAGCGAATTGAGGAGGAGAAGAAGAGAAAAGAAGAAGAAGAGAGGAAGCGCCGTGAAGAGGAAGAGCGCTTACTCAAGGAGAAGTTGGAGCGTGAGGCTGCCGAAGAAGCCCGACGACAGCGAGAGGAAGAAGAACGCAAGGAACGCGAACGCCGAGAACGTGCCCATCGCGAAGAGATGGAGCGGAAGCGAGCAGCGCGGGAAGCCGAGCTGAAGCGCATCCGTGAAGAACAAGAACGTGCTCGACTGGATAAACTGCCGCCGCTCCTCCGATGGCTCGATACTTGCGCGAATCCGAAAACCCCCGCCGTCGCCGAGAAGTTCAAGCGCATGTTGGGTGCAAGATATGACACGATTCGGCAGGAGGCAAACGGGACTCCTGCTGGACGCGAACAATGGATCTTGAACACGGACGTGGCGCTGCTCCTCGGCGAAAAAGACTTGGATCTGTCCAGATGTAAGTGAATATTCGACGCTATGATACCAAAAGGTGACGAAGCTAACATTTCTTTCTAGATACGGCATGGGAGCATGAACCAGTGTCAAAGCTGGCCAAAGAGACACTCTGGCGCACCGAGTGGAAACGCTATGCCTTGCTGTCGGACAAATTCTGGGATCTTGGCCGACAACTGCCTGGCTACTACGGCGACGAAGAGCCAAACGCCCTGACGTTTGACACGAGGCAGAAACTGATGGAGGCCGCGCGAGAAAGATTCTTCGTCATGGACATGTTTTTCGTGAAGGCGAGTACCCCCCCGGTGCATTGGTTGAGGTGACCACACTATACTAACCCTGCCACTTCAGGTGTCAGATCTCCTTTACATTGTGCCAAACGTGCCGCACTTGCGCAACGTCAGGCTCGCTTTTGAATACCGCGAGTTAGCAGAAACTGAGGAACAGGCAAAAAGATGGATCAGCCTGCGAAAATGGGAGCAAGATCCCGGACATGAGCGCTTCTACGGCTTTGCACCTCGAAACAAGTACTACATCAACGGAGCTTTTGACGGAGAAGACATTCCTGCTCTTCACCAGACGAGCAAAACCCCCTTCCCCGAAGCTCGAGTACCGCGGCGCGGCTTGGTGCAAGTATTTCCCGACGATCCCGATTACGAGCGTATGTGTCAGGAGCAAGGCCTCGAGCATCTGTTGAGAGGACCTCGAACACCTCTCATACCAAACGGGATTCATTCCGCCTCCAGCAGCCAGACAACCACTCCTACGAAGGCGCTGGTGAATGGCGCGAACGGTCACAGCGCCGTGGAAGCAACAAACGGTACCATATCCATGAATGGGGCGACAGCGAATGGAGCCAACGTCCAACACGGCTAATGGGTCCACCGATGTGCTGCGATGGCCAAGTGTGTATCTATTCGGACATGTCCTACTGTGATTATTGTTGTGCGAGACTGCGCAGGTCGGCTTTCGATCAGGGATGCATTGGGACAGGAGTTAGGATAGTCTGATGGTTTCTGGACTTAAGGGTTACCATGAGCGCGCCTCTATGTCTGTTCGTGGCAGAGGGACAGTCAGGCATCAAGCCATTGGGGGTGGGTTGCATAAGCAGGGGCGTTGTCAAATGAAATACTGTACAGAGTGTACGGAATGTACGGAGTAGGGTTTGGACGGTAAGGATCGAGTTTCGCGAGGGCGACGTCGAGGAATATATCGATGAAGTTGCACGCACGTGCGTGGAGCTACTATTTCTTGCGCCCGAAATGATCCCTCGTGAGCTATCACATCACCAAGAGAGATTAGAGGCTTCTATGCCAACGCGAGTATGTTCCGTGAATTGAGCAGTGCATCGCAGTCCATCGCCATTGAACATTTGTAAGTCGGACTTGGAAGCTCTGGAGGCGTCAGGCCGGCATGTGCTGTAGACGCAGCGATTAGTCATCCGGAGCGACACTCGATTTTGGAGTGCGGCTCATATCAACTGGTCAGGACAAAAATTGTCTACCCCACCAGCACAACCTACTGCCCTTCCCTGGCGGACTAACTCTAGCAATTGCTTTCTCTTACTTTTACCTCGTTGCGACGGCCAGCCTGGACGGCAATTGAGCCAGATATTGGCGAGAAGACTCGTATAGCAGTATCGTGAGCAAAAGGCTCCCGTAAAGCCGTTCATCATGTCGACCACGGTGGAAAAGGTGCGATCCTCCTCCTCCTCCTCCTTCTCCCAGCGCGGCAAATCATCACCGCCATCGCTGTGCGCTTGCAAAAGCTAACGTTATGAACGGAACCGTTGTATAGATCAAAGAGATCGAGGCCGAAGTGAGTTTCTCCGCCGGAAACCCCTTCCCCCCTCCGCGAATCGCGACGAATTTCCTCCGTCAGGGCGCGCCCGACTTGCCTCTCCCCCTCCACCCCACCTCTCGGCCTTGTCTTACAGCGACGGAGGAGGAGGAAGGACGCCCTTGAGCCCGTATCTATGAATAAGATGCCTAACCAGGATGTCCTCCACGTATCTAGATGGCCCGAACTCAAAAGAACAAGGCGACGTCCTTTCATCTTGGTCAGCTCAAGGCGAAGCTGGCAAAGCTGAAGCGAGAGCTCCTCACGCCGAGCGGCGGCGGCGGCGGCGGCGGTACCGGCTTCGACGTCGCCAGGACGGGTGTCGCCAGTATCGGCTTCATCGGCTTCCCGTCGGTAGGCAAGAGTACGCTGATGAGCAGGCTGACGGGACAGCACTCGGAAGCTGCCGCCTACGAGTTCACAACCCTGACCAGTGTTCCTGGACAGGTCATCTACAATGGTCGGTGGGCACCCCAGACACGATGAGAAGAGTACAGCCTTTTTCTGATGGGACCTGAAATCGCGCAGGCGCACCTCTACAAATCATCGATCTGCCCGGTATCATCGAGGGCGCCAAGGATGGTCGAGGTCGAGGTCGTCAGGTCATTGCTGTCGCAAAGACTTGTCATCTCATCTTCATCGTCCTCGACGTCAACAAACCTCTCACCGATAAGCGCGTTATCGAGGCAGAGCTCGAGGGCTTCGGCATACGAATCAACAAGGAACCGCCAAACATCACCTTCAGGAAGAAGGACAAAGGCGGACTCAATATTACCAGCACCGTGCCCCTGTCACACATCGATCACGACGAAATCAAGGCGGTCATGAGCGAGTACCGGATCAACTCGGCAGATATCACGATCCGCTGCGATGCGACTGTCGACGATCTCATCGACGTCCTAGAGGCCAAAAGCCGCAGGTCAGGCCCTGAATCATGAACATGGCAGAAAGGACCGGGCACTGATATGACTACAGCTACATCCCTGTTGTGTATTGCCTCAACAAGATCGACGCCATCAGCATTGAGGAGCTTGACTTACTCTATCGGATTCCTAACGCAGTTCCCATCAGCTCAGAGCACGGCTGGAACGTCGACGAGCTTATGGAGGCCATGTGGGAGAAGCTTAGCTTGAAGCGGGTGTACACCAAACCCAAAGGCAAGCAACCGGACTACTCGGCACCTGTTGTGCTACGGGCCAATAGATGCACCATCGAAGACTTTGTATGCCGTTGATCCCTAGGTTGTCGAAGACGCTAAAGGCCTTTCACTTACCTATCTTCTAGTGCAATGCCATCCACCGCACCATTGTTGAGCAGTTCAAGACGGCCATTGTTTATGGCAAGTCGGTCAAGCACCAACCGCAAAGGGTCGGACTGGCTCATGAGCTGGAAGATGAGGATGTTGGTAAGTCACTTCGTTTCTCCCCCCAAGTATGCGGCAGGTGACGACCGGAGACGTTGCAGTGCTGCAGCAATCATCCCAGACGTCATCTCCAGTCGAGGTCCTCGCCTTCGAGCCCACCTGCGACGCATCATCTTATCGCGACCGAGCTGACTCTCAGCAGTGACTATTGTCAAGCGATGATGTACAACCCGACTGATCGAGGTGGGGAATCGGCTGATCTCTGGGTAAGGCCCAGGCCGGCATCTCGATGGACAGACACCCTTTTACGGGACGCCTCGTGTCTTGGCGAATAATGGGCACGAGAACCCAAAGAAGGACCGTACCTGGATAGGGCTGGCTCTAACCGATGCTAATTCTTGCGCACCGATACGTCGGCGAGCCTCGCGCGGCCATCACAGCCAGGTTGTTGTCATATTCGGCGAGCCGGCAGGGCAGACGACCAGTGATTCGCCGAGATCGAAATAGTTCGATGCTGAATGACCGAGACGAAGCTGTAAAGAGCTCATGGGACATGACAATGCGACAGGTGACGATCAACGGTAGAGGGTGCTGCTTAGCCCGGAGGGGCGTGTGGTTGAAAGGGGTACGACATCCCTGGGACAAAGCGACTGCCCATCAAGGTCTCGGTGACAGTCAATATCCGAATATCGAAGCGCACCCGAATTGGAAGACAACGAGGGAAATTCTGCAAGAGGGTTGCCCGGCTGAAGAGTAGGTCAGTCTTGAGATCTAGCCATCATGTACATAATGGAGGTTACAGACAGCGCTCCGACGTTCCATTGGAATAAGGGGTCTTCGCCTGAGCGTGGTAGGCGTATGCGGGGGCGCCACCATCTAAGATGCGCCGTTGTGCATAGCCGAGAAGGTCCACGATCTAACACTCCAACGTTCGTCTTTGCACGAGTAAGAAGTTTCGAGGAAACGCGCGGGCTAAAGCGAAGAAGGCGGGGAGAGTGAGGACTTCCAGTATGCGCAAGCATGCACTCCATGTGAGCGAGCCGTGCATTCATCGACCCCCTCATACATGTACGCATGTAGGTAGCACTGGGCATGCAGGAGACGCATGGAGAGGCCCTGTCTTGCATGCCGAGCGCTTACGCGCAAGGCTGCGGAGCAGCTGCGTCTTGGGCGCCGGGAGATACCATTCGAGCAAAGGAGCTGGTCTGGCGGTTACCACAATCTGGATCGGCTCCCCACTGTGCCATTTTCCAACCCTCTCGTCGCCCTCTCGCGGATCCGATTCCACCGTGATAGCCTTTCAGAAGCTTTCTCTTACCGCCGAGGGAGAACGCTGGCGAATTTTGGGCCGATGATTGTTGTCCATGGGTGTATCGATGTGTCTCTGCTATCCATCTCAGCGTAAGAAAACGAAGCGGTCAGTCCAGACTGCCGCTCCCGCAGAAGAGCAGACAGGTTCATCCCAAGCTGGGGCCTCGCAAAATTACTGCGTCACTCAGCCACCTTCTGGCAGAGCAATATTTTCCGCAGCCAGAGAAAATCTTCCAGAGGGGATCGACGGTCGAAGGCTGGATGCGAGGCGTCAGGCGCGGCGAGGCTGGTGTCCGTGGTTGTACAACATGGGGTGAGGCGGACGAGCTGGGTCGGCGGGTGAAACAGCGGGAGAGAGAGAAAGGGAGAGAGAGAGTAAAGGGTCATTATGCGGCAGCCTGAGCGGGACAAATGCTGTATTGGAGAGAATACCACATTCCGATGCGGGTAGTCATACAAGTCTGGCCCTGTAGGGAGACAGACATTTTGTTTGAACCCGGCTCGCCGACATATTCTTTAAGAGTGCTCACTTGTCTCTTGCACGGCGCGAGAAAGATGAGTGACAGGTAGCTGCCTTGTCTTGTTTGTGATGTGAGCGTCCCGATATGCCGAGACTCGTACGAGTCTTGATCCGTTGAAGTCGGCGTTCTAGGAGATTGTCACGGTTACCTACAGCTCGTTGACCTCAAAGTATGAGAGAGGCCAGGGGGCCCAGCGTCACGCACGGCACACGTGAGCGAGCATGGACTTTGTTCAAAAGATGGGAGGTAGTGCAAAGCGAGTGAACCAGTAAGGGCGCGATGACCTGCCTAGAGAAGCAATGAGGCGCCGGTGCAAGCACTGTCGATGCCGCTCTGGTGGTGCGTGGTGTGATTGATTCCAAGATGGCGATACTGCACGAGTTTCTTGGTGGTTGCAGCTTGCAAGCAGAGGTCGTACCTGCAAGTCTCAACTCTCGACACTCGACCACACGAGTCAGGAAGGATTAGGGCTGCGACTTCCGACTGAAATAGTACTCGGACAAGTCAAAAAGTATGGACCACAATTCAGTTGAGAGTCCGTTACTCCGGACTCCGGAGGAAGGTACTACCTATACAATATACAGTCCAGGACCGTGATAGGCCGGGTAGGTACGGCAGGTACGGACTACGGACGGGCACTCAGCAACTGCCCCTTCCTTGTCTTGGTTGGCGTGGCCCATTTTAGGCAAGTAGGAACCACGCAGGAAAATTGGGAAGTTAAGGACCAAGTTGCTGCTAAAGCCGAGGGTGTGGCATCGAATTCTTCCCCAACCAGGTACCAGACAAAAAAAATCTCAGACAGCTTTCGCTCAATACCTGAATCGAGGAACAAGCGAGGTCAACGATTCATCTAACTATTCTTGAACTTATGGATCAATTCAACGGGCTCGACGATTTCGATTATCAGGACCTACGGTACTTGAACTGCATACAGAATGCTCATGGGGCCTACAAGTCAACCTCGCGACGTCGACTTTTACCGTCTGAGGATACCTACCTATACCTACCTACCTTAGGTGGCAATGGTGCCCCCGCGGCGTCTGTCTACAGACTGCATCCCTCCCTCACCGGTGTATGAGTGACCCCCATCCGGTGCTCCTGCGTTGATTCATCCCACCTTTTCCCACCTTTCCTGCATCTTAGGACTGGCATCCTGGGCGGTCTGGTCTCATGCGACCCAGATGCAGGTCCGGCGCCTGTTTCTCGCATCAGCTCTCCCCTTTCCCCCCACGCAAAAATGAGATACCATTGCTATCAAAGGATCCCAGCAAGACGCGGCTTAAGCTTTGTTGGTCAGCGGTGCGTCATGCGGCCTCGGCTCTGTGCTTTGCCATGGCCAAGTGCCCGTCTCCCCGTTTCTCTTCGACAGCGCATGCAGGCGCATAGCTTGCTAGCATCACGAAGCCAAGACATAAACTCAAAAAGAGAACGCTCGGGTTACAGACACCAAAAAAGAAGGATGCAAACCGCGGACCACCTCGGGAACAGGTCTCTTGGAACAGAGGTGCTTGGCCGTGTTCATGAGTGACCGCAAACCGTCTCCAATGGCGCCCCTCCACACGAGGATTGATGACAGACATGACAAATGCGGCCTCGGCTCCTTTTGCGTTGCATCATTGACGGCGACGCACACCATTGGCCGTATGTCGCGAGGCCCGGAGCCAGTCAGGCACAGCACTCGTCAATTTGTGTCCCTGCCCCTCATCGGCTCACCTCTTCCCGCTTTCTCGTCGACCGCCTCCGACTTTATGAAGCAGCGGGAACGGGCACGGCAGCCGCAGCGGCGATGGCGACGGCAATGTCATTGGCGACCCATGCCCATTACCAAGCTGCCGTCGGCTCCAACACTCGTCGCCCGCAGATGGGTCATTCGGTTCTGGAACTTGGCCCAAAGTCCGTTTCCCAGATGGCTATGGCGCGTCTGGACGCAGCACTGGGCCCGAAGCACTGGGATACATCTCGATGGCAGAGCTTGACGTGAGTCTTCCCCTGAGTCCTGATCTCTGGACACCTTACACAGTTGCTCCGAGCACACTTATGCGAGTCAAATAACGAACGTCGAACATACGTAACAACTTCACGGTTTTATTCTCGAATCTGCATCGATACTGCTATTGAGACGTCTCTCGAGTGTTCTGATTCTCTGGAAATGTTCCTGAAAGCTCATGACGACAACGACTTGGGTGGGCGTTAGTCGAGCTGGTGTGGGGCCCCTTCTCCAGGCACAGGCAGCAGGAATCTCACCGCGCGCCCCACCCCCACGATCAGGGTGGGTTGACGTGAACGACGACGCCGGCCCGGACCTGGTTCGTATTGGCCAACTGGAAGTCCAGCCGGCCGACTCCAGTGGACGAGAAGACTCCCAGAGCCGCCCGCTACTGCACCTAAATGTACTCTGAGCACTTGTGCGTGTGGGGCTCGTATGCATGCGCGGCGCCTGGGATTTGTTTACTCTCTGCCAGTCAAGACGATGGTTCACTACGCTCGACTTTGTGCGCTGGGAAAACTCTTCCATCCGACCACGGCGAATTGATCGACTGCCAATTGCTGCCCAACAGCAACACCTAGTCTGGTCATGTTTCGATTGCTACCAAACATCATTGAGAGGTTCTGACTCTTGTCATTGCTTGCAAGCGATAGGCCCAGCGTCTGCTCTCGCAGGTTGGGACATGGCGGCACTCAAGCGCACAAGGCTTTGATTGCCCTTTGGACGGATTCGACACGGCACAAATGCGCTGCCCGATCGATTTCATTAACAAGACGGAACTACTTCGTACGAAGTATCAATAGAGCGGCTTCACTTTGACCGAGGACGGCCCGCCCTGGCCAATCCAGTCAAGGCTTTGTGGCCAGGGGTAATAGATCCCAGTCTACCTGCCGAGCGGCCGCCTCCAGTGTGAACTCCCCCAGACCAGGGCAGACAAATCATTCCGTGCAGCTGAACCTACCGTGGCCGTTGCGGATCCGGAGATCATGTTTCGGCTCCGTCAAACTCTGCCAGTCGAATGCTAGTGCTGTACAAACCGGTCGTCCGATACGGCCTACGTATATGGATCTAAAGTCGCGGCATCTCAGATATTTACACCATCTACTCCGTAGACTGCCGCAAATAGAGCCAGAGACAATGTCTCAATCATCGTCTTGGCGACTCATTTCGCCATGAAGAGCTTCTGTCTGCACTCGGCTGGCCCTTGCGGGGAGTACAAGAGCGCCTGCCTTCAGTAGCGAATTGCCGACTCAGCATCAAGCCACCTAGATACAGGGCTTCATCGCCATCAACTTCACAGGTGACCGGGAAAGGTATCATTCAGGAGGAATCATTCGAGCGGCCCTCCAAAGCCAAGAAGAAGGCATCTGCTGACGGCACCTCTGGGCGGATCACGGAGTGCCATTGCCTCGGAAGTTTTCATCACCCCCTGACCGGGACTGCGAAGAGATTGCGACGCAATCACACCGTTCGGCCCTACTGTCGTTGATGAGCTGTCGCCACGTTGAACCGAGCAGCTCTCATCAAATGAGTGTGCGAGGCCATGGGCGATCAACTCACTGGATCGGGAGGACAAGGGCCTAAGAGCGCCGTGCATCCTCCAGAAAGCAAACAGGCACAGACTCTTCGTCTTTGTTGTTCACACGAGCGCTGTCAACCATCTCATCGAGCGATGACCCTTATCTTGTCGGAGGTTTTGCTCGCCCCGATCCTTGCACTGGAACCAGCGGGCGTAAACGAGAAAAGTTGACATGTGCTTCCAGCTCTCCGCGTCAAGCACATTGGGATTCCCTTGCTTGCCGTGCAAAAAAAGCACATTCTGTAGCTCGGTAGTGTCGGTGATTATCTATCTCAAATGTTTGTCGACGATCGCTGGAGGTCTGCACCGTACAAGCTGGTCGACACCGCGACGTCAACAGAGCGTATTTTCACCTACCAAGGTAACTTGCGTCCTGCGATCATTGAAGGGACACTGCGTCCATCTACTTCGTATCAGGTACGTTAATTTGCAACATGTGAGCCTGATCGGAACATGTAGGGATCGGCCGGCACAGAAGGAATGGGCAAAGTCTTACTTTGGTCACTTGCGGTGCACGGGAACTATGGCGTGCCATGACAGTCGTCAGGATCCGGACGCTTCGCCTCGCTTGGCTCACATATCTGCGCCAACAAGGCGAGAAATCGTGACCGGGAACGCAGGGCTGACCGGAGACTACCGGTAGATCTGGGTCGTTCACTCATGTCGAACCCTAGGCATCCTCGCAAGGTGCCAAAGAGAAACAAGGAGAAGGTCAAGATGGAACTCTACCAGGTACGAAATCAGCAGAGAAACCAGACGACGCCTACTGACGGGACATTAGCGCTAATCATTCTCGTGTCTTGAATTGGATGGGTGGGTGCATGGATAGCACAACGCTTGTGTAAAATGAACCCTGCTCGGATGGTCGGCCAGGAGGGGCGTGTGACATGGCATCGAGGATGACCTCGACGGTGTTTACTTTGCACTTCGTGCCAACCCAGTCCCGACTACTCAAGCAAACAAGGACAAGCAGCAGGCAATATTACGCCACTTACCAATCCAGCAGCATCGCAGAGTTCTAGCAGCAACATGTCACGTCAACAGCGCTGTCTCGGCAGGCAAGGCTGATCCCCCTGTCGTGGGGTTCGGGCTCAGTATGCAAACGATGACTGCATCCACGCACTTGCATTTGAGAGGTCCAGTGCCGACTCGCAATGAAGCGGCAAGGCCCCCTTCGCGAGCGCTCATCTGGCACCTCGGAACCCATCATCAACTCCAAACCGTCCCTGGCATGTTGCCAATGTCCTGCGGTTCGGGTGCCCCAAGGAGGTCGAGAGCGTACCACTCCGCGGCGTTCAGTACCTATGTGGGAGGGCGAGGCTAAGTCGTGGGGGCTTTTATGGACGCAGAAACGGCAAGAGATGAGAGAGATGGTCGGACTGAGACCGGGGTCCGTTGCGGCATTCCCCGTCCCTCCGTCATCCTTCCCCGGATTCCCCGTTCTACAGCACACTTGCTGGTCCAGACGAACAGGCCCAGGAACTGTTGCCGTCCGCAGATTTACTTCCTTTTGCCTCTCAGACCCCTCTCCAAGCGGCACGGCAATTCAGATGGACTAAAGACGCATCAGACGGGCGCCTAACTTAACTAATGTGCGGACTTGGACGGACTTGAGTGCAGCCGACTAACTGATTTAGCACGGCCAGCCGGAGCAAAACGTCGTGGAAAAGCAAGCTATTATCATATTAGTCGAGAACCGGCACCACACACAACGCTGTACTACCGAGGCATGTCGTCGTCCCATCGGAACTGGATGTTGGCTATTACGGGCTGGTCGAATTTGACAAGGGGTGTGCGTTAGAGTCAATCGCCCGCCTATGCACAGGTTCCGGCCGCAGCGGGCAAATCATCAAGACTTGATATCAACACGGCCGAAAGGAGGATACAGTGCACCATCTGCTCAGCGCCGTGGCCAGGGCCTGACTGCTGCACCCCAGTTCCGGCTGATGAACGAATGGCTTGCCTCTCTGTGCCCGTGCGCGCTCTTTCGCCCAGTGTCTCGTCATACCTCCAAACCGCCTGCTCGCCCGCCTACATGCCCACCCCATCCCTATCCCCGTCCACATCCACATCTACATCCACGTCCACCATGCACTCAGTCTCTTCCTGAGCTCTGTTTCTTCTGAGACTCTCTGTCTGAGAGCACCTTGGATGCATGTTGCTCGTGGATCCCTCCCTCACGTCTCTCTTTCCATGCCTGTTGCAGCTGAAGCCTGAAGGGGACCCGGCGTGGACTCGTCGAAGGCCAGTCGCCCACGCGCTCACATTATACAACTTGACACTGGGCAACCCTGTCCTAGCCCGTTGCCCTTATTAGATTCGATGCCACCCACCTGAGGTCTTGCCTCAAGCGGTGCATCAAGCTTGCAGCAGTAGAGACAAGTACTGTACATATTCACAACTCACAGACATACAAACCCGCGTACCGCAGCCGTCCCCTCCCTACGCCCGTCCATGGCTATGTCTTCGGCTGCCACTTCCACCGCACACACGTACAGTGGCTCCGCTGAATACATTCTTCCTGCAACCTGCCGGGACCCTCCTACTCCCTCTACTCTGCTGATGGTAACTGTACTGGCTGGCAGCTGCACAGCACACGTGTAGACGACCAACGTTGGACTGTGTAGCCAGCACTCTGCCATTAACTCTCATATGTATGTAGCCATATCTGCACTTTGGTCCTTCGTCTCGACCCGACGTCCAGCCTTTTGGTTCTATCACCCTTCTCTCGTTGCCGGTCATACACGAAGCCGTTTCCCACAACCACTGATCCTTGGAGCACTTGCGCAACGCTTTGGCTTTTGTTGCCTTGGAGCTTTGGCGTGCTGACATTAACTCTGTTGGTCACACTGCCTTTGGCTTCCATCTGTATAACCGCTTTGGTGGCGGATCTTCTCCGCCATCCGCATTCCAGCCAGAGAGACCGTCTTGGAATTCCAAGCAGCCACCGTTTAGCCAAGAGGGGCCAATCAGGCCAGAGGCTCTCGAACTTCTACAGCCTCAGCTTTGTCTTGCGCTTATCGTCATCTTCCTCTTCGGTCGATCGGCAGATGGTGAGGAAGCAGCTCTGGTAGCTCGAATTCTACTCTCTGGTCTGCCTGATATTCCAAACCGCAGGTTCTCGCGGCAGTATCTCCAGCGTTTTCAGCGACCAGAATTTCAGACGGAAACACCATAGACACACTTTTGGGTTCTGGGGGAATCGGCGTAGGGCAAGTGGCTCGTGAGCCATTGTCAATAAGCCGATTCATCTCCTCACCTGACAAGCGGACTTGGGATTTTGACAAGTTGGATTATGCATACTCCCGGCGTTGACTCTTTCTAAAGGTTTGTCCTCAAATCTTTTGTCTTCAGCAAACCTCCACCGGGAACTTTGCCTTTTTGCGCTCGACTTGACTAAGGATCCTCTACGACCCATCCTCAAGGCTCATCCCCAACCTCGAGAGTATGGCAAAGACCCGTACATTCCCTGACCACCAAGGAAGACATAGCTGTTCGACGAGTCGCTAACAGGGCATCCTGCTTACTAGACCATAGTTGCATGACCGCCGTGCAGTATTGCACGTTGACATGCGAAACGATGCACACGGACATGGATGGTTCAGCCGCTTTAGAGCAGGATTCTGTCATGGCGCAGTGTAACGACTATGGCAACGACAACTGGGTCGACCTGAATCCATATAGTCATGGTCCGTACGACAATAGTCCGATGAGCGAGTATACCAGTTTTGCGCGGTTTCTTCCTCAAGGTCTTTCCGAATCGCTGAATGGGATGCCGCCGCCGCCGTCCACCCATTTACCATCGACTCCAGCTCAACAATTTCATCACCATCAAAACCACCATTTGCAGTTGATACAGCCTGCCCCATCTCCCCTGAGCCATGGACTTCCCCTGCTTAATACAACTTGGCCGAGTCAGTTGACGAACCCAACACCCACGTCATCGAACGGTAGCTTTTCAGCCCCTCCGCTGCCTATCACGCCAGCGTCCAGCGGACCGCCTGCAACCCCGATTCGCCGTGCCTCGCTCGTCTCGCCCATTACCCCGGGACAGGCTCCGAGAGCATTGCAAGTGACGGAGGGAGTGAAACATCCCGGACAACCGGAGAAGATACCGAGAAAGACACTTAGCACAGAGCAAAAGCGAGCAATGTGTCAGTATCACGACGAGAACCCGGGGACTAGGCAAGCAGACATTGGAGCTAAATTCGGTGTAGAAAGAAGGCAAGTTTATGACCTTTTCCCAAATTGTCAGCCCGGTTCATCCTCCTAACAGCGGCACACGAGGGCATTTGGGGAGTTCAGCACGGTCTCCAAAGTATTACGACATCGGGATCAGTACTTGAAGCGTGAGCAGGATGCCGACTTTGCTTTCAAGCGCGCCAAAGGCAAGCATCCCGACTTTGACCGGACCCTGAGCAACTACGTTCGTAGACAACAGCAGAGCGGCTTTGATGTCAAGGACGAGGAGATCTTGGAACAAGCCAGACTCTTCGCTAGGGCAAGTGGCAATTCAGAAGGCCTACTAGGAACGCTGACTGGCAACTGGCTTCAAAAGTTCAAACAGAAGCATGGCATCGGTTCCGGGAGGCTCATGCGTCGTGCATCGGAAACCAATATTCTTGATAGTGCGAAAATGTCTACGACGCTCGCCGCTCTGAGGAGGGCCATGACGCCGAGAGCCACGACGCCGAGCATCATGTCGCCAACATCACCGACTCACCCGCTATCACCCCTGTCTGGCAGCCGTAGCGATGAAGACTTGCACAGGGATACTCTCGAGTTCGAGCTAACGTATCGAGCACACGGCTCTCAGTCAAATACGCCTCCGGCCAGCGAACCGCAAGACAACGTCACGACGACTCTCTCACCAGACACCGTTAGCCCGGACGCTTCCTTTAGCTTCTCACCAGATCCCAGCATCGCGGCCTTCCCCGTGAACCAACTCGTACAAATGGGTACGAATGGTCCTCCGGGCCTTCTTCAGCGAGAGAAACGCAGCAAGACTTTCCCCTCGATCGACGTCAACTTTGCGCGCCGCAAAGCAACTTCAACTACGGAGACGCTCGTAGAGCCCAAGACGCCGCGACATGCACCGCCCATTGCTGCCTCGCCGTCGTCATCCATGCATTCGCCGACGAGCGATATTCGAAACGGATCATTTTCCCTAATCTCGTCCCTTGCTTCACCCCCAAGCTTACATCGTACGAGCAGCAACTCGAGCCTGACGCAGCAATCGTCCGGGCAGTCTGTCTACGCGAACGCCCTCTCTGGACCTTTACTCGAGGCACCTCCTGACTGTCCTACGGTAGAGGAGGCCCGACAGGCCGCGAATACTCTACTCGGTTTTCTCCAGCGAATGAGCTCGAGTGGGCAATTCGATCACATGGAGTACATGGCAGTAGCCCAGTTGTCGCAGAAGCTGCAGCCGGAACGCAAGCTGAGCTCGCGCCGGTCCATTGGAGGACTCTCGAGGATTCCCGAAGGTGATCATGAGCTCCTGGGATCTGCCGAGATCTCGACCATCGGGAGCTGAAAGGGGCGTGGTCGTGCCACCATGCACAAAATCACCTTGAGCTCTCGGAAGTCGCCGATCAGACTACAAAGCATCGGCGACGCGATTCTAATTGTGACAGCTCGCAGCCGCCACAGCACGGAAAGACGTTGAATTCGGCAAGATATTTTCAAAGGATTCGAGGCAAACTCTTGTAAATTTCGTCAATGGATCCTACAGAGATGACACTTTTTCTTCTCCCGCGGCAACCCTTGTTGCCAGGCGGATGCACATAGCTTTCCTTACCCCCTTTTTTCAGCATTTTTCTTCCCTTCATCTTCTTCATCTCAGCTGCTTTTCCATTTCCAGAAAAAGATTCCTCCGCCTTTGAGGATGTCGTTCACAGGTCCAACCCCCCCGGCATCGGCATTACACTTCCCATTTGTCGAGACGACCTCGTGCATACTTATACCCGACGGCACATACTGTACAAAGGAAAGGACATTACCATATCCGCCAAACCCCTTCCACCCCCCTTCTTTCACCCCCCTGTTAGGACCAGCCATCCGCGACTGGCAGTGGTTCCTAGAGCTTTCTCGATCCGGTCGTATGCCAGCCCGCCTTTTTCTTGTTCATCTCGGGTTCATGTGGGGGAGCACGTAAGGGGAAAACGAGCGAGTAAAGTCCTCGTCCTCTTCTGGACAGGGAGAACAGGCGGAGAACAGGGCGAGTACAGTACAGTACAATGTGTTGTGGGTGGGACGAGGTGAGGGCAGGCAGGAGGGATGTGGTTATGTATGTAGGCGAGCAACTTTGTACAAATGTATACAACGTCGCGATCCCGGTCTCCACGGCTGCTCATCCCTTTCCTTTCAGGAGGTCAGTCATGCCCATGCCTCTCCATAGAGTAAAGGGTGTCTACAGCACGGTACTGTATGTACGTGCTCTTGCTGCCCCCTCCCCAGAGTCGCCGTCCACCCGCTGCCTTCCCGGCCCCTGTGCGACCCCGTGAATTCTTTCCCGTCCGTTTGAAGCGGGCAGTGCTGCCCTCCATTGACGCGGGACCAGGACCACGACGCCCGCGGCGGACCCCTCCCTCGCATGCCTTATTGCACTCGGCCCGTTGGGAGACAGCGGGCCAGGGATACGGGACAGAAGCGAAAGACAGAAAAAGATGGCTGTCTCTCTCTCTCTCTCGGAAGTTATAGGTGGGAAGATGTATGCCGTCAACGACGGCGATGCCCCCCCTTGTTCGTCCAATGTCTTTGTGGCCCATTTCAGCTTCAGGCTACACAGCCCGTGCCATGTGCATACAGTACATACATATTCGTACATACACACCAAAGCCAGTACGGTACTGTACAATGCCGCTACTGATGGTCACAAGTGACAGTTGAAAACGTTTTGTGTTAATCTGACGGAAATTGGTGTGAGGGGGTGTTGATCAATCAACAGTAAGTAAGATAGGTACACTTCAGTTCGCAAACCTCGAGAAACATCAGGGGTATCATCATCAGTATATCCATAATCATCATCATCATCATCATCATCATCATCATCATCTCTCGTCGTCCCTGCATCCACGTAGCAATAATCAGCCCAGTCTCTCCTCCCAGAGCTCAACTACCCCCTTCTCGCTCAGCTCGGGCATAAGCCGGACGAGAAGTAGCTCGAGGATCCTATAGACGAGATGCTTGTTGCAGTATTCATCCCCAAAAACCATCAGTATGCGCTCAATATCGTCGATGGCTCGCTCGTCGTCGTCAAGTTCACCCAAGCGAGAGCGCAAGCCCCCTACACCAAAATACACTCTCCCGACACCCATGGGCAGTAGGCTCCATACAGCTCTAGCAGCCCTACGCCGCAGGTCGTACAGCTCGGCCTGAGTCGAAGGAGGGGTAAGGGAAGATGAGCCCGGAGCGTTATTGGGAAACAGAGTACCGCGAAGCATACGGAGAAAGGCAGAGAGGCGAGCAGGGGAGAAAAGACGACGCACGCGATGGGACAAGAGCCTGTCAATAGTCAGCGAAATCATGTACCATGACAGACGTGAGCTACGCTGCGAGGGGGCAAAGGGCTTGAGCGTTGACGACGATCAGTGGCGGCCGGACTTCCTCATCCGCCAAGGCGCCAGGAGATCTTTTAACGATACCGGACGTCATGGGACCCAGACCGCTCGGTAAGGGTGAGAGCAACGGGCCTTGGGATGCGGGGATCAGACACGAAATTCTAATCTGTCTCCTGCAGAAGGGTGGCTTCATATCGGACGAGATATTGTCCTCTCGCCTCGATGAGTCTTCTGCATGCGGCTTTTGGCGCAGATACATGGGCGTATAACACAGACACTGTGACACTGGCCAACAGTGAATGTGTACGGAAGTCATTCCCGATACATAGGACATGACACCGACCAACACCACCACCATTCCAAGACTCCAGGGGTGTCAACGGGTGGCGCGGCACGAGGAGGGACAATCGGGTTAAAGTCTCGAGGAGACTTCGAGGCCCCCTGTCCAAGTCGGCGCGTAGACGCATCCGTGGTGGGATGATGGCCAGGCAATCAGGGGCCAGATACTCCTGCATCAACACATCCAATTGGCCTGTAGGCTGCAGAATCGGCAGCGCTTAAGAAGCACGCCGCCGATAGGCTGATGTCTGTAAGCCCTGATTCTTCCTTGGGCGTTAGACTGCGGGGAACGAGAGCCGCGTCCTGTCGCCTGAGTAGACCGTCATCGCCGGCCCGTGATGAAGGGAGGCCTTTTCACAACTTTCTTGAGCTTCGAATTGCCAAGGCTGCAGAGAGGTGGTGTAGAATAGGACACAAGATCAAGTCGGGACCGAACAGACAATGCTTTTGCTCACCTGTCAAATGTGCTGTCCCAGCCAGCGATGCGCCCTGGACCATATACAGCGCCAAATTGTACCAGCGACAGGAAGCCGCTTAGCCAAGGCATCCTGGATCGCAGCTCGACTAAATTGCCGAGACATCGCCATATAGAGAACTCCAGGACAGGGACTCGAGCAGTACCAGTGAGGTCGGATCCCGGGTCGGAGTTGTCGGATATTTTCCAATCCATGGCACTAGCGTCAGAGGTTCGAGGCGGCAGAGTATATGACGTAGCAATCGTCTCTGCCATTGATCGCGTCCATGAGAAGATTGACAGAGTAAGCTGAAGCAGATGAAACAAAAGTTGATGGAAGAATCGCATGGGACTTTTCGCGGGATCTTGATTGCGAGCTCGGTCACTGGTAACTGTTTGAGGTGTTTTCCCCTCCATAACTCGGGCCAGAATGCAGATGCCTTCGAACAGAAGCCACGGCTGAGACGCTTTGTTGACGAGTATGCCTCCGATGATGAGCTCCGAGAAAATTTGTCCGACCAGGGCGGTCAGGCAAGGGTTTTCCAGGTCCTCTGTCGGAAGGAGGACGGCTAGGACGCCTTGAACGAGGAGTTGGCGATACGCCGTCTCATTTTCGCCTTGTTCAAGTTGCGCAAGCTCGTCGCCTTTGCGAGGCACCGGCGAAAGGTGCGGCAGTGGCCATAAGGAGTGGTAGACGTCGCGAGGATCGACAGCGAGAGGGGCAGGTGCCACGCCCTGGTGAGCTGCACGGTATGCTTCCCGACTGTTAGAGAAGACCATGTTATAAGCAAAAAATGCAGTTTCATCCCATACCTGCAACATGTTGGTCGATTACTTCCGGAATCTCGTCGAGAACCAGGCCCTCGAGGTCGAGCCCACGAAGCCGCTGCTCCAGAGCGCGCGAGCAATGCGCTACAGTATGCAGAATTTCGGCAACGAATGATTCATCAGTCGTGATATTTCCGTACCAGCTTTGCACGAAGTCTCGCAAGATTATGGCCAGAAAGGCGTAAAGCTCGAGGTCGACATCGTTTCGACTGGTTAGAGGCGGAAGCAGATCCTCAATGGCAGGTTGCACGTCTCGCGCCTTGTCATGTGGCTGCTGCGGGCATAGCGTGCGCCGGATCAGCGCCTGGGTCGCAACGTCGGATAAGGGATCTATAGTCGTCGAGCGAACTGTCCGACGATTGGCAGCGACATGACCGGCGCTGGAGGCAGACGAGGTTGAGGGCTTGGGGCGCGGCGTTGCGGCACGAGGAGGGGCAGTAGCCGGCGTCTCGAGCAAGGCGGACGCTGTCATGACCGACCTACACTGTGGGCAACAAGCGACACCATGGGCACAATGGCGGGGAGGCGACAGTTGTCGTTTCGTCTTATGTTGGACGGAAAGGAGGCGGCTGGTCTCGATTTTGTTGTGACGTTGAGCTAAGGTTGGGTCCGTGGGCAGGTGCAGCTGGCCGCTCCATGGGCCGCAGATGGGAGTTACTCCTGCTTGAAACGTGCTGTTGATCATCCATCCTTGCGTTTCCCCATGTGCATGACATAAGCCCCTGCATTCGGGTGCGATTACATAATGACCTGAACTGCGAGCCAACGACACGCCCAATTGATTGGTGTCGAACTCCCATCTTCTCGATCTTCGCTTGAGTATCAGCTAGCACCACTGCGAGCAGCAAGACGGCATGCTCGTGTCTTGTTCAACCGAGTTACACTCTACATCTCGAATCTGCCGGCCTTGGTATGTACAAAGGTAATCATTACCTGACATCTTACAATGTTCCGTCTAGCATGTGAAGGCCTCCCCCTACCAGCCTATTGCACTTTACTGTTGCCATGGGTCATCTCACGAATCTCTCGTGGTTGTCTCATAACTGCACATCGCGTCAGTATATCTGCGTTTCGAATCGAGTGGGAGTATTTACCGTTTTCCTCGGAATGCCCAGACTCCCCAGTTGCCGCAGCTGATATCCTGGGGGTCCATGTCATTCAGGTCCCATCGTAGACTGCGGAAGATGTTTTCTCCAGGCTCGAGAAGTACATCAAATTCGCCATTTGACTTCTTCTTCACCCATTCGACGTCGCGCTCAAGGTCAAACTGCGTGTAACCTGTACTGATGATTGGTAGCTTTGTCTCGAGCAACAGCGGTAACGTCTCCTCCCACTCGTGACTGCTTGCCGGGTGACCAAGTCCGGGATGGAAGAGAACAAAGCAGTCAAAGTAGGGGTCATAGGGTGCAAAGTAGCCCGACTTGTGTATCGTGTGGTAATAGTCGACGATGGTGCTAATCTTCATCTTGTACCAAACTCGATCTTCCACAATGGCGCCGTATGGGTTAGAAGCTGTGCGTTCAGGCAACGGAAACTCGTCATCACGGTTCGCCATGCTCTCGGGACCGATGAAGATCAGGTGCAAGCGCGCTTCTGGGAATAAGTGAGCGAGCTGCACCCACGCTCCTCGCGGCAACGACGATTCGGCGCGTGCCCCGAGGATGAATAGTCGAACAGCTGGAGGCTCAGGTCGCAATTGATTGATCCCAATCCCCTGGCCAGCTTTCGGTGGGTGAAGGTTGTACCTAAGTGCTGCGACGTGTGAGCGCAGTTCTCCTCACCAACGTCTGCAAACGAGAGCACTTACCACTTAAACTTTTCAACCCCTCAACGGTTAACCTCTCGCCTTTCTTGATGCTGTACGGGCTCAGCTCGTGTAGCACACTTCCAATGGTAACCGGATACGTTAGAAGCCTCGTGATCTGTCTCATGGAGCGATCTGAGTCGATGGCTTCAAATTCCCGAGTGTACATGAAGGTATCCCAATTTGTCATATTGACGGCGGCCTCATCCAGTTGCAGATCCGGCAGGTTTCCTTCGTGAAAAACTCGTCCGGACCGCAGGTCATGATCATCTTCGTTGATCTGGCGCAGTGTGTCGCAAATCTCTAGGTGCTTCTCGTAGTGATCCATCCAGTGCTCCTTGCTGCAGTAGACAGGAAACCCGCAATCCGGGCATTCAAAATCGACATGCGCCGGCGCCATGGATCCTTCTCCTTCGATGACATCTTCTGGCTTTGGAGATACTGTCGGTAGCCTGGTTTGCTTATGGTCGGGATGAGGACAGTAGGCATGCTGTCGCATGAACGCGGCGCGGCGCCTGAATTCGGGTACTGGGGAGGAAGAGAAGGGGTGAAAGAGATCATCCGCGCTGAGCCGACAGGCAGATGATTCAGGTACCGGCTTCAAGTTGGGAGCCGAGGCTTCACTCTTCGTCTTTGTGCTCGTGGTGAAAGCTTTGGAACATTGCGCTGTGACATGCGCAGGAAGACGGCTTCTGGAGGCGATTGACCGAGAAGCGGCCGGGTTTCTCGTACACATTTTCGCCCATGGTCGCGAGACGGTCTGCAGGCTACTTCCTCTACGTAGAGACGCAGCGCAACGACCGCAGAGGGTAGAGGCTGCTCTACGCAGCGATTCCTCCATTTTGTATGCAAATTAGGCGAAGCGAAGCCGAACGGTAGAAGCTTTGAGACTGCAGACTCATGAATCCACCTCGTCGCTCCGCGGCGGATTATCTCATCAGAGCGGGTATTCAACGAACACTGCCGCATAAACACTTTTTCCGCTTCTGCTGCAGCATCGCGCCAAAACTTTTTGGGGTTGCATCCACAGCACAAGCCGAGCAAGCTTCGAGCTTCCCCTAAACACACTCGTCAAGCTTTGCACAACAACGCGACGTGCCGGCCGCTCGAGTCTCTTGAAAGCCGCGCAGGCTCGACTGCGCTCCTCAAGAGACCATGGCGACCACTTCGAATATGTTCCTTTACTCGCTGACGATACAGCCGCCCAGCCATGTCGTCCAAGCAGTTCTGGGACAATTTGGAGGCACGCGCGAGCAGCTCATCGTTACCGCTGCTGGCTCGCAGTTGACACTGCTCCGACCAGACGCGAATGTGGGGAAAGTTCACACCGTTCTTACTCATGACGTCTTTGGGATCATCAGGTCGCTGGCGGCCTTCCGCGTCACGGGGAGCAGCAAAGGTAGGTTCAGGAATCGACTACTCCACCACATTGCCTTCCCATCCTCGTATCTAGCTGCGCACATGAACTTGGGATCTTCAGATGACACAATGAAAGCTTACGATGTACTCAGATTTCCTCATCATTGCCTCTGACTCTGGTCGTGTCACTGTCGTCGAATACCTCCCCGAGCACAATCGCTTCTCCAAGGTGCACATGGAGACGTATGGCAAGTCCGGGGTCAGAAGAGTTGTGCCTGGCGAATATCTTGTCTGCGATCCCAAAGGGCGCGCATTTCTGGTCGCCTCGATCGAGAAAAACAAACTTGTCTACGTCCTGAACCGCATAGCGAAGCCGGCCTCTGAGGGAAACCTAGCAGCTGAACTGACCATATCTTCTCCCCTTGAGGCCCATAAACCCGGTGTGCTGGTTGTTTCCATGGCCGCACTTGACGTCGGATATTCCAATCCCGTGTTCGCCGCACTAGAGATCGACTGTGGCGACGGAGATCAGGATAACACAGGCGATTCGGGCGAGGATTATCAGACGCAACTGGTTTACTATGAGCTCGACCTTGGTCTAAACCACGTTGTGCGAAAGTGGTCGGAGACTGTCGATCCTACCGCGTCCATGTTGTTTCAAGTTCCAGGCGGCACTGACGGTCCCAGTGGAGTGCTTGTATGCGGAGAGGAGAGCATTACCTACATGCACAGCAACCAGGAGCCCCTGCGCGTTCCCATTCCACGACGAAGAGGCGCTATGGAGGACCCGTCCCGAAAACGGTCCATCGTATCGGGTATCATGCACAAGCTCAAGGGCAGCAGCGGCGCATTCTTCTTTCTTCTGCAGACCGAGGACGGCGACCTATTCAGGGTCACCATGGATATGGTAAAAGACGAAGCGGGCAAACCCACGGGAGACGTCAGGCGATTGACTATCAAGTACTTCGACACTGTTCCCGTGGCTTCAAACTTCTGCATCCTCAAGAGCGGTTTCCTCTACGTGGCCAGCCAGTACGGAAATCCCTGCTTTTACCAGTTTGAAAAGCTCGGCGACGATGATGACGAGTTGGAGTTCAGCAGTGACAATTTCTCTGCTGATCCACAGGCGACATATGATCCTGTTTACTTCCATCCTCGGCCAGCAGAGAACATCACTCAGTTTCAAAGCATCCCTTCCATGAATCCCTTGATCGACTGCAAGATTGCCAACCTGACAGGAGAAGACGCGCCTCAGATCTACACTGTCTGTGGAACGGGAGCACGAAGCACATTTCGGATGCTAAGGCATGGGCTGGACGTCACATACATTGTCGGGTCTGGGCTTCCTGGCGCACCTGTGGCTGTGTGGACGCTGAAGCTGAATCGAGATGATATGTATGACGCCTACATTGTCTTGTCCTTCGGAAATGGATCTCTCATCCTCAGCATCGGAGAAACTGTTGAGGAGGTGAGCGACTCCGGTTTCATGACAGACGTGCCAACTCTTGCCGCACAGCTTCTCGGTGACGGTGGACTCCTCCAAGTGCACCCCAAGGGAATTCGGGTGATTCGAAACGGCAAATGCGATGACTGGGACGCGCCGCAGCATCGCTCAATCGTCGCAGCAGCCACAAACGCTCAGCAAGTCGCAGTGGCGCTGAGCTCTGGTGAAATCATCTACTTCGAAGCCGACGAAGAGGGTAATCTGAGCGAGTTCGAGGACAGAAAGGCCATGTCTGGCACAGTCACTTGTTTGAGCTTGGGCGAGGTACCAGAAGGCAGACTGCGGAGCTCCTTCTTGGCCGTCGGTTGTGACGACTGCACTGTACGCATTCTCAGTCTGGATCACGGATCAACGCTTGAGAACAAATCAGTCCAGGCCCTCACGTCGGCACCGACCTCTCTGGCCATCGTTACCATGGATGACTCCTCATCCGGTGGATCCACGCTCTATCTGCACATCGGGCTTAACTCGGGCGTCTACTTGCGCACCGTTTTGGATGAGGTCTCTGGGGAGCTCACCGACACTCGCCAAAAATTCCTTGGCCCGAAACCCGTTAAGCTATTTCAGCTCACCGTCGAAGGGAAAACATGCGTTCTTGCCCTCAGCTCTCGACCTTGGCTCGGTTACCCGGATCCCATCACCAGAAGCTACGTCATGGCACCTCTAAACTATCCTGAACTCCAATGGGGCTGGGGGTTCAAGAGCGAGCAGTGTGAAGAAGGCCTCGTGACGATTCACGGACAAGACTTGAGGTACGATCCCTCCCACATTTTCTTTTTTTCAAGACTCTGCATGATGAGAATACGGATCCGATGCCAATGGGCCATGAGGCTTTCATACGCTTTTTTTCCAATTGTTCCTACTGACTCAGCTTCCCAACTATTCATTTATCTTCTGAATTACTTCTTATAGGCATATTGCTAACATGGCAAAGCATCATCTCTATTGATCGATTGGGCGACACTTTGACGGAAAAGTCGGTTCCCCTGACCTACACGCCGAAAAAGCTCATCAAGCACCCGGACCAGCCACTCTTCTACACCATTGAGGCTGATAACAACACGTTACCGCCAGTGTTACGAGAGAAGTTACTTGCTGATCCAAAGGCCGTCAACGGTGATACCAAGGTTTTGCCACCCGAAGACTTCGGACATCCGCGGGGCAACCGTCACTGGGCGTCATGTATCAGCGTCATTGACCCTCTGACTGAGGAGCCTCAAGTCATCCAAACAGTACATCTGGATGACAACGAATCGGCCATCAGTGCCGCCATCGTCCCTTTTTCTAGTCAAGACTGTGAGAATTATCTAGTTGTCGGTACTGCCAAGGATGTTGTGGTCAATCCCCGCAGCTTCTCGGCTGCGTATATTCACGTGTATCGTCTTCTTGACGGCGGCCGTCAGATCGACTTTGTGCACAAGACTGCCGTTGAGGACCTCCCATTGGCCTTGCTACACTTCCACGGCAGAGTTCTGGCTGGAATCGGCAAGATCTTGCGCGCGTACGATCTCGGCATGCGGCAATTGCTGCGCAAGGCCCAAGCCGAAGTCGCACCCCAGCAAATCGTTTCACTCAACACGCAAGGCAATCGAATCGTTGTCGGCGATATTCAGCAAGGCATCACTTGCGTGGCTTACAAGCCTGCCACGAATAAGCTCATTCCTTTCGTTGATGACACCATCGCTAGATGGACAACCTGTACGAGCATGGTTGACTACGAATCAGTCGCAGGCGGAGACAAGTTCGGAAATATCTTTATCGTACGCTGTCCTGCCAAGGCCAGTGAAGAAGCAGACGAGGAGGATACCGGCATCCATTTGACAAATGCTAGAAGCTATTTGCATGGAACCTCTCGTCGGCTTGACCTCATGTGCCACTTCTACGCCCAGGACATCCCGACCAGCATTACCAAGACCAGTCTTGTGGTGGGCGGGCAAGATATCTTGCTCTGGAGTGGACTCATGGGCACCATTGGCATCTTCATTCCGCTCCTAAGCCGCGAGGATGTCGACTTCTTCCAAAGCCTGGAGCAGCATCTTCGTTCTGAGGATCCGCCGCTGGCAGGAAGAGACCATTTGATGTATCGCAGCTACTATGCGCCTGTCAAGGGCGTCATTGATGGCGACCTCTGCGAGCGGTTCAATCTTCTGACGAACGAGAAGAAGATGATGATCGCCGGAGAGCTGGATCGCACGGTGCGAGAAATTGAGAGGAAGATTTCGGTCAGTAGCCCGAGCAGGCCTGCGAGATAACAGCTAACATTCACGCAGGATATTCGAACTCGATCCGCTTTCTGATTTACATTTGCAAACCTGTCGCCGTCGATGCGACGCTTTAATAATCCGTTTTGAACTTGTGATGCGCTCGGTTTGCTTTTTCGCGCCATCGAACTCACGATAACCACGATAAGGCGCGACGAGAGCTGTTCGAGATCTGGAGTGCTCGCATGGAACAGGAATAATGCGAAGACTTGATATATATACTGAAGGTTGTGGAAGCCGCACCCCATTCATGATACACGCGCTTACAAGCCTGGCCAGCGCAGGCGAAGGGACTTGGAGTTCCCCCCCGCTACGATCTTGCGTCCAGCACTTTGCTGTGGGTGGCTCTGCTCCCAGAGATCATCCCCGGTGTAGGACTCGACGGCAGCTCCGAGGTCGTAACCAGATTGCTCAAGATATAGAAGAGCGATGTCATAATCGGAGACTTTGCAAGACGTCATGAATCGACGTATTTTGGCCTTCCTGAGCTCTTCCTCCTCCCCTTCGACGGGACGTGGTGACAGACTGATACCCGCTCGATAATATTCTGCGGGAATTAAAGCTGTTCTCCTCCCCAACAACAGATGGTCGCTCGTAATGTTGTTAGCACGTCGAAGAACAGAAACCGGAACACCATATCGCAGAGACAGAGAACTGATAGTGTCGGTATTATGATCCAGGAAGTGCAATGTATCCTGCATGCCCGCTTTCTCGCGATCTACCGTACGCGCTGCCTTTTCGCCGACATTGCTCGAGGCATCCTCCGCAGGCGAGGCAGTGTATGGTGGTGGTGCGGTGGATGACTCGGTTGTCGAGGATTGCGAGGAGGGAACAGATGTATAGGCAGGAGGATCTCTCAGCCTCTGCGGCAGAGGAGACGGCGTGACGGACACTTGACAAAAGGGGCAATATGTCGCGAACCGCTCATTGTTCTGTGCCGCTATTGGGTCAGCGAGCTGGCTTACTTGTATGCTACCAGGGGGATGTTCAAGAAGGCGAAAGCAGAAACACACCTGTAAGCAGTCGGCGCAAATAACCCTGTCGCAGCACTCGACCCTGCGATGCAGGGGCAAAGCCTTGGCCTGGTCCGACAGTGATGTGGCAGATAAATCCGTCGCACAAGTGCAGCAAAAGTCCATTTTCCGAGTGAAGTGAATGATGTAGTTGAAAGATGGACCAGATGGTGCATGCAAGCATGGGAGGCGACAGGGAGGAGGAGCACATCGACTTCGCTCTTGAAATGGTCGACCAATCACGTCACTCGGGGGCCCTCACATACGCCACTTGCATGTTCCGACTTGACAGCTTATTGAGCCACGAAGACGTCTTTCGCGGAGCTATTACTTTACAATACTACTGTGAAATGCCATACTCGCTTGGGGGAACGTCGTGTTTTATTTTCATTTTTTCCTCAATGTTCTAACTCCAAGCTGAGCGCTGAGAGCCTTTGCGACCGGTTCCGTAAATGGAGAGGGAGCAGTGGTCCGTGGGTCGGTCGGTACGTCACCTGTCTGTGGGAAGTACAAGACTCTCCATCGCATAATTGGGAAATTCCATGTCGCGACGCCTTCACTACATTTTCAACCATTCACACATTTCAACATGAGCAAACCAGGACTAGCCTTCGGGCTTAACCTCAACAAAAGACCGGGCGCACCCAAGCCTTCCCTCAAGACAAATAAACGCCCTGTGTTTGGCGCCGCCGGCGATGACTCTGATGATGACGACCAGCAAGGCGCGGCAAAGGAGGTGGCGATCGGAGGGGAGCTAGACTTGAGCGCCTCTGCGACGCAAGAGAGATCAACGGGCAAATCGAACCCGAGGAACAAGGCGCCTTCTCAACCCCCTAAGATGAAAGCGAAGAGCCAGACGAATCACATGTTCGGGGATCTCTCCAGCTCTCTGACGTCTCGAAAGAACGCCGACGCGGCGCAAGAAGTGGACCCGACCGTGTACGAGTACGATTCGGTCTACGACTCTCTCAAGCCTCAAAAGAAGACAACAAAAGACGAATCAGGGCGGAAGCCGAAATACATGCAGAGCCTGATGCAAGCTGCCGAGGTACGCAAGCGCGATGCCTTGATCGCAGAAGAAAAGAAGATTGCGCGCGAGCGTGAGGCAGAGGGCGATGAGTACGCGGATAAAGAAAAGTTCGTGACCGAGGCATACAAGAAACAGCAAGAGGAGAACAGACGCTTGGAGGAGGAGGAGAAGCGTAGGGAGGAAGAGGAGGCCAAAAAGAACAAGGGAGGCGGCATGTCGGCGTTCTACAGGCGCTTGCTGGAAAAAGACGAGGAGAGGCATGCCGAGGTGCTCAAGGCGGCTCAAGAGAGCGCAAAGGACGGACCAAACAAGGATGACGATGTCCCTGAGGAAGACAAGGAAAAAGCTGAGGCGGCCTTGGCCCAAGAGCTCAACGAAAAGGGAGCGTCTGTGGCTGTCAACGAGGACGGACAAGTCGTTGACAAGCGACAGCTGCTCAAGGGCGGCCTCAACATTGGCGCCAAGAAGAAGGAAGAGGTGCAGAGGGACGCCGGTCGGCCCAGGGAGAATGAGCAGCGGCACATGAACAATGCGCATGGCAACAGAAAACAGGCGATGCGCGAGCGGCAGTCACGCATGATGGAGGAGCAGCTGGAGCAGACGCTGAAGCGGTCCAGAGAGGCGGAAGAGGCACAGCGCGCAGAGGCTGAGCGGACGGCTAAGAGCCGCAAGACCGATGGCGAGATTTCGAGCGCGCGTGAGAGATATCTCGCGAGAAAGAAGGCGGCTGAGGAGGCCAAGAGTAAAGGCGCCTCTGGATAGTATGGGGCGAGATGAGAAGATGAAAGATACCCAATCGCAGTGTGCAATCACGTTGTTTTTCTTTTGGATTGCGTATTGTGTCTATGATAATATATACATGATCATACATTGCGGTTCTTGAGAGAGGTCTATCCTTTATGTTTTATCTTGGTCGTACGGGGTTTTGGTGATGGCTGATGAGGGTGTCAAAGTTTGACGCCAGAGGCGCAACGGCGCCCATGGCTTCTGCCGTTCTTCTGCGCATGCTTTCGCACGGTTGTCGACTTTTCGAGAAATCGAATCGTTTCGGCTCGGCTCAACAGTCGAGAGAGGCCTAGTGGTTGCCCTGCTCCTGTCGTATCCTGTTGATGTAGGTCGCATTGACGTGATTCCATGCCGTCATGTACTTCTCCATGCACGTCTTGAGGCACGTCTGTTCGCTGCTCGACAGGGAGCTTCCAGGCTTGGGCACGCACTTTTCGAAGCAAGACTCTTGGAGTTTCTGAACCGGCGCATCCGTGTCAGTCGGGTGGTTGTGCCGTTGTAGTGATGGTCCTGGAGCTTTCGGGGGGGCTGACGTACCTCGATGAGGACTCTCGCATTGGCCATATTGGCCTCTGTGAGGACCTGCTTCATCACGGACTGCTTAACCGAACTGGAGTCCATTGTGACCGATGTCGCCGAAACGTCTGCAACGGTGTGGTTTTTCGTAGTAAATGGACGTTCCTCTCGCCGTGTGATTGACAGCAAAAAGCTTAGATAAACCGTTTATCAGCGGCGCCTTGGTGGTTCAACTGGCCGGCGGATAGCACAAGGCTGAGAGTGGCTGCATCAGTATATGTGGCGTCGGAGCTCGAACCTCCAATCAGCAGCGGTTGTGGCGGTGCGACAGGGGTACCCCCGACGTCGAATGAGCCTTGGGCCCGGGGAAAGAGGACAGCTGTGCCCAGAGCCGCGGGTGTGTTTCTTATTAGCGATTGAAACCTTCAGGTTCCCTGACCAGGAATCACGCAGTGCTGCACCGACTTCTGTATTTCCTTATCGACGGCAGTGAGCTACGAGAGTCGCGATTGGGGTTTATTCTAAGCCGTCAACTCGATCTATTCGCTCTTCTTTGCTCTTCAGTCGCTCCTTTGTTTAGCACCCAAGCTCCTCGCCCCCCGAGGCCGAGCCCATCATGAGGCTGCCCTCGCTGTCCGCGGCGCTCTTTGCGGCGCTGGCATGGACCTCCCAGGCTGAAGAAGACCTCAAGAGCATCACGGTTCGTGGATTCGCGTGCGCGTGTGGTTTACTGGCATCGCGGAAGCTAACGGCTCGTCACAGTTGAGAACACACAGCTTGCAAGAGGTCGGTTCGGAACGCGACGACACTAGACATGCGCGCCCTCGAATCCATTGCTGATTGTTGCTTTTGTATACAGCCATACCTTGACTCTGCCATGCAAAGCCGATGGTTTGATTTCGGAGGCGATACCATTATTCGAACAGATTCGTACGTCGCCCAGCTACACGTTGTCGGATGCGACAGGTCGAGTCGCGTTCACGCATGCTGACGATAACGCAGTTACATTCGCCTGACATCGGACCGTCCCTCTCAGTCGGGATGGCTATTCTCGCGAGTGCCGCTCACGGCGACGAACTGGGAGATCGAGGTTGAATTCAAGATTTCCGGCAACAACCACCTGTACGGCGACGGGTTCGCCATGTGGGTCACGAAGCAGCGCGGGCAGCAGGGCATGGTCTTTGGGTCGACCGACAAGTTCGAGGGCCTGGGCATCTTCGTCGATACGTACAAGAACAACCGGCCGGGCGTCGTCTTCCCCTACGTCATGGCCATGTTTGGCGACGGTCACAAGTCATACGACAAGAACACGGACGGCAAGGACACGGAGCTGGCGGGCTGCTCGGCACGGGGCATTCGCCACGCGTCGGTGCCGACCAAGCTGCGCCTGACGTACATCCAGGACAAGCAGCTCAAGCTGGAGCTGCAGTACCGGACCGAGGACGAGTGGGAGATGTGCTTCGACACGCCGCAGCCCCCCGCCATCCCCAATATCGCCTACCTCGGCTTCAGCGCCGAGACGGGCGAGCTCAGCGACAACCACGACATCATCTCCGTCTCGGCCAAGAACCTCTACACAACGCCTGGCAGCCCCAGCAGCCCCGGTAGCGGGCCCGCCAAGGGCAAGAGCAGCACCAAGAGCCACGTGGTCAAGGAGGGCGGCAGCTGGACCTGGTTCTTCTTCAAGGTCTTTATGCTCTTTGGCGTCGTCGGAGGTGGTTACGTGGGCTTCACGGCGTACCGGGCCAAGAGCAAGAGCCACCGCTTCTGAGCGGAAGGCGGTGCCCGCGACACGGGCTGGAGCACGTCGGGGCGCACGCGCTGTTGTGTGGTGTACGGAACGTGTCGTCGTCGAGAAAAATGTAAACTTTTGCATGGGCTGGTGGTGGGATTCCTCGGTGTTGGTAAGCTTTTTGTTGTGTCCTTTCGCGGCGTGAGTGTAGGAGCAAATTTACTCGCTTCAAGGGTTTGAAGTATGCAAAATATTCCGTGTTGAACAAGCTCGGTTCTCTGGTGAGAGCGTGAGCATTCACGTGGACTTCTTGGTCACGGGATTTGGCCTGTGACGATGTAGGAAAACACCACGTCGTGATTTTGGGTTGATGGTTCACACAAATGAACCGAGCTCGACGCTTGAAGCTGTCTATCCAACCATGAGAAAGGTTGAGCAGCCGTTGTCACTTGTGCCCGATCCGGAAATGGGACTGATATCGGATGGATTGGGCAAGTGAACTTGGAACCCTATGCGACACGCATTGATCTCCAGTACTAGCTAGACGAGTGTCCGTGCTGCATGGACAAGGGAATACGATCCCATGCGGTCGGTCGCCTGGCAAAAGGTTGGAACACGTCTGCGCTTTGGATGACTTGTGGGGTGTAGGGTAGCGGCGCAGAAGCAGGGAGGAAGAGAGCTACGAACGAACCACGAAAGCGGCCGCCAAGTGAAGACTTTGCGTCAAGAGGTCTCGAATCCGGGGAGACTAGAGCAGCAGGACTGAAGCCAACTTCGGCAAGGGGAGCAAATCACGCGAGGCAGTACTCTGTAGTACGTAGCTCATGCGCGTCAGGCATTTACGATGCTGTAAGGAGCTTAATCGCGTACGTAGTTGAGAGGCATGGTATTGATCGGTCCTTTCGAGGTCTCATGCATGAAAGCTTGATATACGCGTACGGGTCAACATTTTTTAGATGTCAAGATGAGAGCCATTTGAAGTAGATCAAGAGCCAAGAGTTACAGTAAGGTAGGTATCAATATGGGAGCTGGATGAAGGGCATTCGTCGAATACAAGCAGAGGCACAAGCCCCACCATTATGGTACAGTACAAGCAGCCAAGACTCTTCCCAGTGACGATATGTCGAAATTACACGAGCAGTAAGTTCTAGATTGCATGGAATTTGCATCAATGGAACCCCGTCACGCTCCGTCACCATTGCCCCCCCCCCACCCCCCCTGCCAGAGAGGGAGAGAGGAGGTTCAGACAGATTGACGACGACATGGTCCATGGGATAGGTAGGTAGGTCAAGTAGGTAAGTTAAGTTACGTCGCTGGCCGGTCCCGGTCTCTTGTGTTTTAAAGCGGCCAGGACCAGGGTGGGGGTCGGTACGAAGCATTGTAGTCTGTCTTCAGCTTTCCTCCTCGGTCAGAGGCTCTGCCGTGAGTGCTGTCAAGGTTTCGTACACATCTGGCGCTATCCGTCATTCCGTTTCTCCCCTGTCCCCCGCCTCCGTCTCCTCTGCGGTCTGTCACTCATGATGCAAGGCGAAATGCTCCGGGTTATATCACGCAATCATGTAAGAATAGGAGAGAGTCATAATCCAACCAGTAGCGGCCAGACTAGCTAGCATACCTTGAGGCTGAAAGGGCGGGTTCACCTTTTCTTGAGCGAGGACCTTTTTTTTTTCTCTCTCTGGCGGTCCGAGCCAGGCGTCGTCACTTCAGCTCTTGCGCAGGGCGGTGCAGTGCCGGAAGCCATCATGGTTTCGGGGATCCTCAATTGGAAAGAGAGCACGAGGAAAAAAGACTGCCTCTGCGGTAGGACAAGCTGTGCTCGGCATTTGCGCCCCCCTCCTTTCTCTTGCTCGTGTCGCTCCGCGTTTATATGCCGTGCTTCGTAGGTACGCGATAAAAAAGTCCCGACGTTTATTAGGTAGCGCTGTCAGTAGATCGATGGGCTGGGGAGGGGCGGAAAGGAGGGGGAGGACCCGCTGTCCGCCGGCATGGGGTAAGGCGGACGGAACTAAGCCGGACAAGAAGAAATGGACGACTTTGCTCGGCGATTTGGGGCCGAGGGTACCATATGTATCAAGACTATCAAGATCAACCTGACGGCATTGATTGTACCTACATTCTCAATCATATTGCAGGAAGTAAAGGTATCCATGTCATACTGGATACAAAGTCAACTTCTCGTGATTCAAGGGATGTCTCATAGGTTGAGCGAGCTTGTTCACGAATCTCAAGTACAACCGCGCGTCACCAAGTGTCCCGCATTTTCTGTCCACCAATTTGGGCGGGACAGACGCAAGCAAAGGATAGAAAGGACAAGTAACTTAGAGAGATGAGGCATGCTTGGTTGCGTCCTAGTCAATCGGATCTGGGGAAGAGGAGTGGCTGCATGCGCGCGCGGCCAGGGTCTTGAGGATTTGTGACTGATCGACTGCTTTTTCCCTTCCTCTACTTCGTACGAAGTATTGAAAATTCCTGGCTTGCTCGTCCCATGGCCAGGGAGGGAAGTCTTTCGATGACCAGGCAAGCAAGTGTGGCACTGGCGGTGCATTTGGATCGCAGCATCAACCCCACCTTCCATGTCTTCCATCTGGACAAGTTACATGGGTACTTTGCTGGAACTCCGAGTCTGGGGAGAGGACGCGCGACGAATGGATGGACGGCATTGACGGACTTGTGCTTGAGCTTGAGCTTGTGCTTGTGCTCTTCGCGCGGCTGCTTTCGTAGGGCGTCGTCCGTCTGGTCTGGGACTCTGGGGCCACTTGGTTACTTGCAAAGTCTCTTTGGGTCCATGTCCGGTCCGGCCGCCAATCTAGAATCGGGGAGAGGCGGAGGGGCCACTGGACTGGACTGGACTGGACTGGACTGGAGTCACTGGACTGGGCGCGCGATCCGCATCCGACTTCCCATTTCTTCCGTTCATCAACGTTGCATACCAATCCGTCGTCGCTATCGTGGTCTCTTTTTCTCCCCCTCGCAACGCAAAAACCCAACTCCTGATTCCGGCCCACCGTCTCTCTGTCAGTGCCCGCTCGTCTACGAATACACTATCCAACTTACCACCTTTGGCGAACTTGCCGACCTGCCGACCGACCTTACCCACCTGACTGACGTAGGACCTATCTTACCTACCTTCCGCGTCTTCGCTTTCTCCACGCCCTCCATCTGCGACAAGGCTTTGGCTAGGGAGCTCCTCTCTCTCTCTCTCTCTC
>APKU01000172.1:0-90322 GCA_000472125.2 Hirsutella thompsonii MTCC6686
CCCCCCCCTTCCCCCCCCCCGGCGCCCGTTGTAAATAAAAAACCCCGTCGTTGGCTGGCGTATCTGACGGAAGCATGGAAAGCGCGCCTTGCGTGTGTCGCCTTTACCGGTGTGCCCATTGGGGGGAGACGTAAAAAGAGGGAGGGCTGTCGTTCTGATTCGACTGTCCGCGCCTTGCTGGACCTCGTATTCCGAATATCCAGACTGTCCCAAACATCCAATGATCAGTCGAGAAGAGTGCGGCTGGCATCAAGGCATAAAAGATGCAGAAAATTCACGAGACACAATATTCTGCCATTAGGCTTCAACAGTTGATGTCGACCGATATTGTTTATGATGCCTGAAGAGGGACGATGATGACTTCCATGTTTCGACCGGCCCTTTCCCCCGGTCTCGGTAAATAATCAGGACGCATCTAATAAGTTACTACAGTAAGTTACTGTACAACTGCCGCCAGTCGGGCCACTAGCCTAGCCGTGTCCATCATCATCATGGCCCAGCAGGGGACGGGAGCGATCCCCTTTCTTGGCCCCCAACCCGCGCCCGTCTGTCGGATCCAATCCCGCTTAATAAGGGCGTCCTTTTTCTGCATCGATGCTCATTCGTTCAGTAGGATCTGACATTTGTTAGGCTCTCTCTCTCATACAGCAAGTAAACTGAGTGGATGCCACTCGGTCTCACGGCGGGTCAACTGCCGCCTGCAGCGCAACCCCATCCATGCCCGTTTCTTCCGCCGACCCCCAGTGAATGCTACCTAATAAATTGTATCCTCAAGTGCTTCGCAACTTCTTTGCTCCTGTCCGACGCCGCAGTCGTGCCTTGTCTGCCCGACATCTATGCATATTCAACCTTGTCCGACCGGTCCACTGGCCCATCTCGTGTCACCGCACTGCTCCGGAGAACCTCGAGGGGGGCTCATGGCCCGCCCCAGCTCGTTTCTCACGCATGGGGGGAGCCTCTTGATGACGCCGAGTAAGATGAGCAGCCGTCCGCCCCCCCGGGCCGCGGTCGAGTGAGATGAAGGTCCTTGTGGCGCGGTGCGAATCGCGATTTGTATAAAGAGAGACCCCCCCTGGAGTCTCGAACTTGCGGAATCGGAATGTCACTGGAGAAGACAGCGCGAGCAGGCCTGTGCAAAATACATTCTTTTCTTCCCGGAGCAGAGCAGCTCGACTTACGCAGCGCTTACGGCAGTATCGATATCCTTCAATATGTTGAACAAGTGGATCAGTGTTCTCGTCCCCCTGGCCTCTCTCTTTGGCTCTGTCCTTGCGATCGATGAAAGCGACTTGGGAGGCATTGACCCTCCTCAGGCCTTCAAGGACTTTGAAGCAAAGTATGCGTCCTCGATGAAGGAGATTCTGCAGCATAGGCCGCGAAACTGCACCAAGAATAACGTCAGTGTGCGCCGCTCCTGGTACGTTCGCCAAGAAAGAGTTGTGAATGATCTGCTTCGGCTGATGAACTATTGTTAGGGACTCCCTATCCGAGAAAGAACGCAAAGACTATATTCGCGCCGTAAAATGCCTTCACAAGAAGCCGTCCCGAGGCAACCCTGCCTTGTCGCCCGGTAACGAGAATCGCATGGACGACTTTACCTATTCGCACATCAACTCGTCTCTTTACATCCACCAGTCGGTACGTTGGCATCGCCCCACGAAGTCATCAATAAGCTTATGCTCGAACCAAGCTAACACTTGGACAAGGGATTCTTCCTGCCATGGCATAGATACTTTGTCTGGAGCTTCGAGAGGGCCCTTCGCGAGGAGTGCGACTACAAGGGCTACCAACCATACTGGTAATGCATCCTTCTCAGCTCTTTCCCCCTCCTCTCACGTCGTGCGACACACTGCACGGCCGTTTCTCGTTGGCATCTCAGCCGCTGACTCCAGCTACGGCTGGGGAAATATAGGGACTTTGCGCGCTGGTCCGACGACCAGCTGGAATCTCCGCTCTTCGACGGATCCGAGACGAGCATCGGCGGCAACGGCGAGGACATTGGCGAGGGCGTCAAGTTCCTCGACATCCCCGGGTTGCCCGTCAAGGCAAACTTCACCATTGCCGGCGGCACGGGAGGCGGCTGTGTGACGTCGGGCCCGTTCGCCCCCTTCAACATCTCCCTCGGGCCCGTCACCCCGGGCCACCCGCCGACGCCCGGCGACACCTTTGGCCTGCAGCACAACCCGCGCTGTCTCACGCGCAGCTTCCTGCCGGACCTCAGCAAGCAGTTCCTCAACTGGCAGATACTCGTCGACCTGCTGGCCTCGCGCGACATACACCGCTTCCGCCCCCTGTTCGAGGACGGCACCGGCATACACCCGATGACGCACGCGAGCATCGGCGGCATCGCACTCGACTTCTTCGCCTCGCCTAGCGATCCCGTCTTTTACTTCTTGCACGGCCAGCTCGACCGCCTCTGGGCCCTCTGGCAGGGCCAGGACTGGCATGAGCGGAGAGACGCCCTCGACGGGACAGAGACTTTTCAGAACTGTAAGCTTGGCGAATATTCTCAGAGAAATTGTCGTACACCTCAAGCTGACCTAAACTTTTAGTGGTCCCGAGCGCAAACGTCACCTTGGATACGCCGATGAACTTGTATTATGCCGGAGGCAAGATTCCCGTTCGGACGTCCATGTCCACCATAGACGGACCTTTTTGCTATATATATGAGTAGAGCGCGGATGGTCTTCGGTAGATGCTTGCGCTATCATTAGATTATTCTCACCATGGTTCTACATTTACTCGATATATAATTTGTCTTCTTGGTCTTGACACAATACCTTTCTAAAGCCAGTCAATATCCTGTCGCACAATAACAAAAATTGATCCGGCAAAGTGTCACCCTGTTGTGAAGCACAGTATGGCGCCCAGCAGGCCGTGTGACTGCCGATCAATCCCGAGACAGGAGCGATCAAAGACAGCGTCGTGGCTCAACGTTGCGTACGACCAAAGCCGAGAGACGACTTGTTGCGTGAGGGAAGAAACCAAGCGGCACATGGTGCCCATGTCGTACGTAAAATTAGTGCAATGGCGAAGCCACAAGAGTCTATTTTTGTACAAAGCACCGAATCCTGAATCCTCCGACGGAAACCCAGCTCTCTTAGCATGACGGGTGAATGGTGTAACTGTGGCTTCAGTACGGGCTGCGACCGTTTGGCTTATGTGCCTTGCCTCTAACAGCTGAGCCTGTGTAGTATCTCACAAACAGGACCGAGAGCTCGTTTCCTCTCTGCGCCTGTTGATACAGTATAATGGAAGCAACTCACATCACTCGCAAGACTAAAGAGTCTTGTCGAGGAACCGTCCTCAGACGTCGGTATCGAAGTCGGGACCGTTTCTATACTACGCGACTTCTGGTACTATCATGTACTGTACGCCCATCGTGATGCCCTGTAGAAATAAATAACCGGGTCGAGGCCCGTATAGCACAACAATGGGGAGCGCTCGTGTCCACTTGTGTGACACTGCGGAATCTGCCTGACATGATAGCTCAATAATTGAAGGCAGACAATATATGACATACAGTCTATCCCTCAGAAGTCTTTGCGAACGCGGCGAGACGTTGCCTGTCCAGGCTCACGAGAGGCAGCGGCCAGGAGCTCCGAGTTTGCCCTTCGTATGAACGAAAGACTATCGTGATACACCATTGAATACACTCAACATGGTCTCAGGTCTGTCCATTCGTCCGAATTCTATACATGAGGTAATAGAACAGAAAGCTCGAGCATTCAAGAAAAAGCAGGGCAATGCGATTTTGAGGTGGTAAGGAGAAACCTGGGGTATTACATACAGTCCAGTCCGCTCAATGATCGTACAAGACCAGCTCGAGAGGCATGATAATTTTCCATGGGACCATTTCTGCGGAAGTTGCGCCCAAGCCCAAAGCACTGCGAGCGATGCCCTACATGTCATCTCTGGGCTCCCAATCATCCCAGTCCTCATCACGCTGCCGCACAAGGAGGTCATCCGCCCCCACGCTCGTCAGTCGTGCTGCATCCCACATGACATATCCCCAAAGGCGAACCGCTTTCGGTATGCAGTATCCGTACATGTTGCTATATGTCTCTCGCCAGAGGAGTGTCCATGCCAAGGGAGGATGCAGGACTTCACCATCATCCAGCTCGGCATCTCCCACGAACGGCAATAGATCTCGCCTCCTCTGCTTGTAGTCCCGGTCAGACGGATGCCGAAGAGCATGGTAGAATAAGTTGGTTTGGCTAAAGGCTTCTTCATTGAGAAAGTCCCCCAAGGGCCAGACCATGCTCTGTTGCATCGTCGTGACGAGATGGGCATGACCCTCGATCCTGAGCTGAACAGTGTGCAAAAGTCTGAGGCCGCAGGATATCGTCCCTTCTAGCAGACTGTCTCTGACCCCTACGTTAATCCCCTGTCAGCTTGAAGGCAGAGGAAGGAAAGCAGAAAAAAGACTGACAGCCGTTGGCCAGATCAAAAGCCCCATCTGGCGTGGGTGGTCGCTGGCCATCAAATTTCGGATTGTTCTCGTTGACGTCCCATGCGATATCTTCGAATATCTGGTCGAACCTTTCTCTTGAGTACATGTAAACACAATTGATCTCCTCAACCTGCCAGGGCTCGAAATGGCGGATGAAGAGGCTGGAAATGTTGCAGGAACGCGAACCGATCAGGCGCAAGTTGGAGACTTTGTGACCAGCTTTGCCAAAGACATTGCAGCATAGCTGAAATCGATAAAATGCCCGAAAGACTCGCGTTTCTTCGACAGCACTCAGAGTGTCGCGACTGAATGACTGGTCAGACCCGGTACAGACCTTGATGTTTGCTGATGTCCACTTAAGGTAATGCTCCACGAGTGGCTCAACGATGGAAAAATGAAAGAGAGCGATGTCGACTACTTCATCCTGAGTGAGCGACTCATGTAAAGCTGAGTAGGATGCTTGAGTGCGCCGCTCATGGTAGGATTTGAGGAACTCTGTGATAGACTCTTCTGTTCGTGAGGCAGAAAAGGCAGCCTGGCTCGATTGATGAGCGGCGACCACATCTACGGCGGCGCGGCGAAAGGTTGTGTCTACGCTTTTGCATAGAATAAAGCGACGGTTCAGTAGATACTGCTGGTGAAAGACCGGAGAGGCGCGAACCAGGGCGCGTAGTTCTCGTAACGGGAGACTTGCTAGTAGATGTCGACGAACCTCTGGAGGAAGGCGTTCGATGGGCGCGTCAACTTGATTCTGGGGTCTGGTCCATGTCGACTTGACTGGGACTTGAGTCCCTTCTGCGGGTGTTGCATCCTGAGGTTGGTTGTCGGATAGGGGGGTTTCTGTGTTCGAAGCAGGCTGCTGGTGACTCCGGCCGAGGCGCTGCTTGAGTTTGTGAACAATCCGTTTCATGCCTGCGAATCGCATATTATTAAACTTCGCGGCGTTGAAGACCGCAGTCGCGAAAATGACAAATGTCGTTTGACAGGTGAAGGACATGAAACTCTGAAACTGAGATGATGAATGCGACGATTGGCACCGCTGGCGTGCCTACAGTAGGTTACACACTGTAGGTGAGCTTACTTCCATCCGTATATCCCGATAAGCTCATATTACTACAGGGTTATTGCCCAGGATAAAACGTCGAAACTGTCGACTTGAGCAATCATCATCGATTGTACGAATTTCCCAGCCAATGAACACGCGCAGCCTTCCAACATGTAACTACATGAATGCAGTGAGGCGCTTCCCCAAACTCAAGCGAGATCAACTAATGCAACTCCTGTTGTCTTCGAGTCACTGACCACTCCCGCAGCATGCGCCTTAAGTGCCCAGCCTGCACTCAGCACTTGGCGAATGTCAATGAGCCATGCTTCACTTCTAGCATAAATGCCAATATCGACATTCAGTCTTGATCAATTTTATCCACGAGTGAAGGATATATTATGCTTTTTGAAGGGGAGGGGAATCTTCTACAATGTCTTCTGTCCAATAAACGTATTTATCAAGGCGCAATACGGCGGGTCTGTTTTCATCGTTGAGACCGCCTTCTGGCCTTTATTTCGGATGCTGAGCAACTTTCCGCTGCGACCAAGCGCCGGCCAAACTGGCGAAGGACCTTGTCTCGGGTGTTTGGCAAAGTCGGCCCATGCTTTTTGCATGAAAGCGGTGGTACGTAATTGTTCCTTGGTTGTCTCTTTAAGTTTTGACGGATAGACACCAAACTAGTATTCAACAGAGTCAGCTTCTAGTCATCGAGCAGCAGCGACGTGAGATGATCAGAACGGCACTCACCACGCTGGGTATTTCGGAAGTATGATAGGCCCCGGATCCGGGAAACGAGTCCAGGTTCGGGAACATGCCCTCGTACTGATACCTCCACACAGAATATCCCGTCTCAGTGGCCGACTTGGCCAACTGCGCAGCCGGGCAGAGGAAGGCAATGTCGGTGATGAGCTTCGCAAACGCATTCTTCAGCGGCGTGGTGCCAAGCAGCGTGGAGAAGATGCCCTTTACGCCGGGAAAGTCACCAGTCAGTTTGCTAACCATGGATTGCAGCCTGGCGTTACTCTTCTTGTCGGCGCCGATACCGAGGACGTACGGCACGAACCTCCCTTCGTCCTTGTTCGTTCCGATGATAAAGGGCACCTTTGCGGCAGTGCCCGCTTTCATAAGAGGGCGAATATCCTGCTTGAAGGTCACACCGTCCTCGAGCGGACAGAAGAATGTGTTGTGGCGTTCGCTGACCGACTTCAACACGGACGCTGGCTTTTTGCGCATGCAAGCCAGCTGATCTTTGCCTTCAGGGCATCCGACACGCCTCGCCAGCGAGCTCCACGAGGATCCGTGAGTAGAGTTTCCTCCACCCAGTGCAATGTTGGTACATATAGCGGCCTCAGACTCCATGATGGCGCCGCGAAAGGAGAGAGGTTTCGGTGGATAGCCGATCAGTGAGCGCACCGAGAAGCCGCCTGCTGACTCGCCAAAGATGGTAACCTTGGAGGGATCGCCTCCGAAGCGAGCTATATTCTCTTGAACCCATTTGAGCGCCAGTCGCTGGTCCCAGAAGCCAAGGTTTTGCTCTTGCGTGGGGATCTGGGGGCTCCCGGGAAAGCCAAATACTAAAACAATGAGGACGTGTCTCACATATTTGAGGCAAGGTGATACTGACGATTGGTTCGGTAGTTGTGCGTCACGACAATGACGTCCTGATGATAGGCAAAGGAACTGCCATCGTAGAGATTCAAGCTTCCACCACCAAGAGCAAGATTCCCACCAAATAACCAAAACAATACTGTTTTCCGGTCATTCGGCTTCGTATTTGGCGGCTGAAATACGTTGAGATAGAGACAATCCTCCGCTTCTTTCGGCGCCGGGCTGCCCGGGTCGTCAAAGATCTCTTTTAGGCGGCCCTTGAAGTTGATGAGTTTCCCGAATTGCTGAGTGCATACGGGCGCCCGCTGCTGTGCCTTGATCGGTGTCCTCCATTCCGGGCTCGGCTTGGCGAGAGCGAATCGTTGTGGGATGGAGCCAAACTTGACGCCGAGGTACTGCGTCACCGCTGCGGTAGGAGCCGTCGCTATCGTGCTCGTCGTCCCGATTAACACGCCAGACGCCAAAGTTACGGTAGGATCCCTGTATGCGTTGGATCCGCCATTGTAATTCGTCGGGGCTGGGCCGGCGGCGGTGCAGAATGGCAACAGGGTCACAGCTAGAGCTGCAAGCGACAGCGACACCATAAGGGGCGACAGAGCTCTCGGCACATTGGGCAATCCGACGTGGGAATCACAGATTGTCTTTCGCGACAAGTCGCCCCCGAGGACATTCAGGGCTATATATTCCTCAAGATTCAGTAATGGCAGGCTGGAGCTTCCTCACCACTCGGAGACGCGAGGCCTGCCCTTAATGCCATCTTATGACGAAATGTGATTGATTGAATGGCGTTGCTCCTCCTATTCAAGGCCAAGTGGGCTTTGGGTCAAGTCTCTGCAGCCGATTCCAAGTAAACGGAGATATGCTGGGTGCCTCAATATGCTTAGCAAAGTTTCAGACCGTCTCCTACTAACACGGCAGCCGTAAGTATGCACCAAAGTCTGGTCTGATGCTGAACAACCAGCATTGGTACCGAGCACATCAAAGAAGACTGAAGTGACTTGTCAAATCGTCTGCGACAGAGACCTGCTTGGTCCGAAGCGAAAAAGACTGCTGTAAAGTCTTTGCGAGTCTCTTTCCTCCTTTGCGTGGAGGTTGTTGTCTCTCGATGTAAGCTCTCGAAGTCGCGCTACGCAGCTACTTGGCGCTATTAGCGTCAGAGAATGTCTCGACGTAAAGAATTCTGACGTTGCAAGTCCAGCCTCCTGTGTGGAGTCGAGTGTCAGAAGAGCCTGGGCGGCCGATTCCCGATTTCGATGAAGACTGAAATCTGGATATCACGTTTCCACAATACGGTCCAAGTGATTACGGAATGGAGCGATTCTTATAGAACCTGCGGTCAGTTCTGAGACAACTTCAGGAAAGACCGGGTCAGGATCCAGAATAAAGAGGTGCAGGAAACGCTTCCATTTCAACGCTCCCAGACCCAAGCTCGGGGTTCGGGACTGTAGGAGCGAGTGATGGAAGGATCTCAAGTAATGAATTTGATCTTTTTTGTCTAACTTGACGACCTGCCAACCAAATATTTTCTGGAGTCAGGTAATAGAGACAATGCTGCTTATAGTGATCGACGTCCTTCAACGTTAACTATCGAGGCGTTTCTTCTCTGATGAACTTATTCATGTTACCGAAAGTACGCACTGCCATAGATCGCTTACTCTGCTGCACATTGTCGTCATTGTCCCAGATTGCGAATGTTCCAACCCTCTAAGGATTTTCGGTGTTTGCTCCAGATGCCAAGACGACATCGTACGTATTGTTTCAGACGGAGCATAGTTTCCTAGTCTGAGCCCGTGTAAGTCGCCGCTACAGGAAGATGCATGCTCCGCACGTCTTGAATAAAGTTCATGCACCGTCCAGTCTTCTCCTATATTGATGCCATCATATACATATTTCTTCGACTTTATTTATCTAACTCGGAATACCGTGTTCCGAAGGCAATCTACAAAAATGATATATGATACCTATATAGACTGTCAGCATTATTAAAACCTGCCTTGAAATTCCGAGATCTACTATACTGTACTAAAGCATGGGGCATCTTTGACCAAGGATAGCTCAGAGGGATAGATCATTCTTGCATTGCGATACAAATATCTTGGCGAGTGGGAGCCGACATATATCAGAGACCAATTGCGCGTGTACAGTATGACAGAGAGAAAGAATAGCATACTGTAGTTTCACAGAGCTCGGGGAGATTCAAGGTACGACGATAAGGTCACACAAAGATGTTGTCCAACGTGCACGCGATGATAGGGCCAGACTTGCTTCGGATGGATTCCTCGTGCTTCAGCTTGAGGCTCCAGCAGCCAAGACTTTAAAGCCAAGTCGGCGATTGTCAACCGAGAACCTTGGAATCTTAACGCATAGAAGGGAGCAAGCGAAGTAACGGCACCTCTGCTGTATATACCTAGCACTCAGCGTAGTATGCCGCAATTGGATGTGTATGAGGATACGGACGTCGGCTATAGCGTTCAGACTTCTCAATTTCAAGGAAGTCTTCAAATGCCTTTGCCCCTATAAATCCGCCGGGCATGCCGACTCTCGCATTCGCAGGTCTGTATTACGCTCAGCCAGCACTTCTCTCCTGCTTTTACTATTCCTTGAGAAGAGTCTTCACACTCTTTCCGCGCACAAGAACTACCACTCCTTGGGCTTAAACATGCAGGGACCATTACGACTTGCTGTTCTGGCCCTCTGCCTAAGCGTTGGGCCGCCCGTTGTCAATGCAGCTCCCATCCCTGGACCGCCCGTCGGTAGTGCCATGGGAAAACCGGGAGCCATTGCCGGCGCAGGCCTCTCGCGGAACCCTCTCGGAGTCCCGGGTGGAAGAGGACTGTTGCCGTCTCCGGGCTCATCCAAGGTCGGAGCCACTGCAGCTGTGAAATCGGCTCCAAATTCTCCCAAGGCCGGTACAACCCCATCTCTGCCCTCGCGAGACAATCCTTTATCAAAGGCTGGTGGTTCACCGCTTGCGGCCAATCCCGCGTCCGCGGCGGCTGGAGTTTCGGCCAAAGGTCGCGCCACGAGCCCACTCGCCGCCGCTGGAGATGCTCCTCCGCTCCCAGCAAGTCCCGGCAAGGACAGGCAGCTTAAGGCGGGCGTCTTGGAGAAGGCCAAGTACGCTGGGGCGGTCACGGCGAAGGACGAATCCGTCAGAGTGGACTCATCGAACCGGGGACAACAAGACCGCCCGGCAGTCGAGCGAGCATCTTCCAACACGAACGGCATCCCCGTAAACAACCAAGGTGGAAAATCACCTCTTGTCCAAGCAAACGCTGCACCACCCGCGGGAGGGGCCGGTCGAACTCCCGGTGCAGTTCCGGGAGTCCCCGGGAACAAGATCACCGTCCCGAAGACGGGAGGCCGATCTCCGATTGCCGCCGCCAACGCCGACCCGCCCAAGGCCAATGCGGCCTCAGCTACTAGCCAAAAGGAAAGGACCACGCTATTTCAGAAGATGAAGGCATTTTTTCACAAGTCTGGAGGCGCAAAGACGGACAAGAATGATCCCGAGTATGCCAGTCTCGTGGCCGAGGCCAAGCGATTGAACATCGATCCCAAGAAGTATGTCATGTATGTACAGAGCCTAAAGGCAGCGGGCCTTGATGACGGGAGCGGCAAGTCGGAGAATAGTCAGGGATTCACTCTTGGTCCAAAGAGCGATTTTGATGATGGTGGTATCCGGATCGCTGACTAGAGAGGTTTCGCGAGTTGAGCGGTGACCTTTATCGGGTGCCTATACTATACTCAACCTAAGGCAGAGAGCCTCGAATGGATGAGAATTGCCTGTTTCGGCTTCATGAGAGAAATATGTCAAGATTTCATGAAAGTGGTATCTATTGGATTACTCTGTTAACCACGTGCATGCTGATGCAATATCCACGCGGGCATGCCATAGTTGTCACAGACCTGGCCTTTAAAATGCAAGTCTGCCTCGACTGAAGTGAGATCGGCTTCTCCCCATGTCTATTCTCGAGCAAACAGAGCAGCCATGCCCATTCCCGTTCCCACACACATGCTCACGACGCCGAGGTCAGCGTCATCTCGTCGCAAGCCATGCACAAGGGTGCTAGTCATTCGAGCACCCGTGGCCCCAAGGGGATGCCCCAGAGCAATAGCACCGCCGTCCGGATTCACGCGACCCTTCTCCCAAACACTTTGCAAATCTAGGGCGCGGATGCAATACAGAGCCTGGCTGGCAAAGGCCTCGTTAATCTCCCAACGACCAATATCCGCGAGCTCGAGGTCGTGGCGCGCCAGCAGCCGGGGAATCACGAGAGCCGGTCCAATGCCCATCTCGTCTGGTTTACAGCCTGCAGTGACGGCCGACACGAAGCGGCCGATGATTCGGTCCCCGAGGCCGAGCTGAGTCGCGGTGCTGCGGCGCATGAGAAGAGTGGCGGCGGCCCCATCCGAGATCTGACTCGAATTGCCGGCCGTCGAGACACCGTCTGGAGTGAATGCCGGCTTGAGCTTCGCCAACTTACCCACGGTGACGCCTTCGCGGATGCCGTCGTCGCGCATGACCGTCACCGGTCTCTCTTCACCTTGTCCGCCCGCGGCGTCAACGTCGCGGGAGCGCGTCTTGACGGACACCATTTCGGCGTCGAAGCGGCCGGCATCGCGAGCAGCGACCGCGCGGCGATGCGACTCGGCGGCGAAAGCGTCTGAATCGGGGCGCGAGACGTCATATCGCGTCGCCACGTTCTCCGACGTCAGGCCCATGGGCATAATACAGTCCCTCGCGTCCTTGACGGGCGACTTCTTCAGATCAGGCCACAGGTCCACAGGCACGGCGCGGGACCCGTAGTTTCTCGTCATGCTCTCCATGCCGGCACCTATCCCCACGCTGATGGTTCCGGTGCGGATATGTGCGGCCACGTCGGCAACGGCCTGCAGCGACGAGGCACACGCGCGATTAACCGTGTACAGACACGTTTCGGAGGGTGAGAAGCCGACGTGGTTCAATGCCATCCGGGCGGCTTTCGAACCTCCCAGCTCCGAGAGGACGACTCCCACGGCGACATCCTCGACGGCCTCTACGACGTGTGGCGGGAGGCGCTGGCGTGTCGCGTCGAGGACCGTCGCCAGTAGCTCTTCCGGATACGCGTCTTTCAGCTGGCCCTTGTACGCGCGACATATCGGCGTACGCAGCGCAGAGAGAATCACGACGTCGGATGGGCACCTGGCCAAGACGGCGGTGAGACCTCTGGGGACAGCGAGGGAGCCCATTGCTGAAAATGAGGGGGCCCTTGACCGGGCAGAAGTGCCCCGAGACTGACGTGTGTTCTTTGCTCTCTGCTAGGCCATTCGTTGAAATGATGACTTGAGCGACAATGGCTGAACTGTGAAGTAGGTGAAGCGACCAGAGAGGTTGAGGAGAGGTGAGATGAGACGAGTGACGAGCGGAAATGAGCGGCTTTGCGGCGTTCGACGGATACAGCACGGAGAATCCAACCCCGCTCTAGCGCCGGAGCCGAATGCCGTGTTCCCCGCATTTCGCCGCTGCCGCTCCGGCCGGACCATCGGGCCCGTTCCGATCACAAAAAGATCTGCGCCGTGATGCCGTTCTTGAACGCTCGACCGCTTCACAAAGCGGTTCAACTTGTAATGTTTTTCGTCATTGTTATGACATATAAGCATCAAGTAAGCCGCAGAATTGCCCCGGAGACGAAGCGCCCTACCGCAATCTTGCCTGAGGGAGCTTGGGTCATGATTGCGTCAGCCGTCGTGGAGTGCGTGTACTTTTGTGTATTATTGCGGTGAACCAGAGCTGTCATGGACATCTTGCTTGCCTTTCGGCTGTAAAGGCTTGAGACCGTTGATACTTTGTCTATTTTGAGGAAGGAGACTCGGCATCTAATTCATGATGACGGGTGTGCGAGATTAAGGCGACCCCTTAGCAGACGATAGAGCCTATATTGTAGTCATCGAAAGACCATGATTAATGAGCCCACAAGATCGAAGCTTCACTTGCTGGAAACTCATCATTGGCCATTTTCATACTAACTACCTGTGCTGTGACATTCCCCCTCTCCTGGACAACGACCCTCGTCAAACGTCAGCACGCCGTTCTATCTTGATACTTTCCCTAGACTGTCGCACAAAATTCCCTCTCAAATTCATGATCGAGTCATTCATCGACGCTGCGCAACCGGTTCACGCTGTTTATCCATCAGGGGAAACCACGTTACCCGTAAAGAACGCACAATGCGCACCAGACAATAACACGTGGGAGGACCTGACGGAAGCGGATCAGGCGGGATGACGACAGCCCTTCGCATGTTGATATCCAGATGCCGTCGAGGAACAAGGAATCAGTCCTTCATATGCGCTTCATCCACTTCTGGCTGGGTATCGCGACTCATTCACCACACAAGGCGCACCTGAACGCTGACTGGACCTTTCCAAATGCCCCCGGTTGACGTGACAAAAAGCGGATTCGCACTCGACGCCGTCGTCTCAGAAGTCGCAGGGGGGGCATCTCGTCCGAACTGCCAAAACCGGGGCCGCGAGAGCGAGGACTCCATCAGCCCACTCATCTGAGACGTCGTGTTAGCGCCCAGTAATACACATAACTTGCAGGGGGGGCGGTTATCCTGGGATTGCTCTTTCATGCATCTCCAACTTGTCTGTAGATTCAACAGGAAATTGTCGACAGATCAGTTTGTATTATTGCTGCTTGCCGCGATGTTCAAAGGACGATGAGGAAACACCGAGAGCAAAGTCGGGTCGTGCTGAGAAAGTTGCGGACTTGAGATAGCGAATAGTCGTAGAGTAGTTCGATGATCCGGACACTTCGTGCCACTTAAACTTTGAGATTGTGTTCCTGCGCCTTTGCGCGCATAAATGGCGGAAAATATGGTCTTCACGCGTCGCGTGCGGATGTGCAGTGCTGCATCACATACTTGACTTTCACGGACGTTGAGCTGCGCGCGACCGAGTCTGCTTCTTCGTCAGCCCGCCCACAACTCATCTCGCACTCATTCATGGGACGTGTATTCGTATCCGTCAAATCCTTTAGCGCCCGCTGTCAATCCGACTCTACACCATGCTATTGCGTCTTGGTGACTTCAATTTACAAGCGGTAATGACAGAGGCTGAGCGGTACGACTTACGCGAAGCAACTGGGGCAACTTACACTTCGCCCTCTCGACTCCTCTCAACAGTTAAGAATACAGAACCCATCTCTTCAAGGACTGTGCATCCCCAAGGTATGCGGCCTTTTACCTCTCGAGTCCGCGCACAAGGCAACGAGGTCTTGCCCTGTCTAGATGTTATTTTGAGCCAAACTCTGGCACATTTACAGTCTGATCCGTCGGCCCGTGAGGCCTTTTCTCTTGTGAGCGGGAATTTGGACGAAGAAGCCCATCAAATCGCGCTGTTTCCACCGGGACCTGACTCTCAGCAAGTCACGTATAGATGAACCCTACGCAAGAAGGGGTGGGCCACTCGTGTCCACCTTTTACGGGAGAGCGTCTCATGTCAATGGAGCCTTGAACTTTAGAAAGATCACCGTCTCTTATCCCGCTGCACATCAGACGGGTGAAAAGTCGATCTCCCTCATCGCAGCTCAAAGCGATCTTTTCCTCAGACCCTTTCATTCAAGTGCATGTTTTCTCTGCAAAACACGCATCTCCTATGCCGTTTATACCATGCATATTGTGCCCAACAAGGCTTCGTCTGGGGAGCGTATACGACTCGCGCATAAACGCAATCGTCGCCTAACTCATATGACAAAAGTCAAGGCAACGCTGCCAAGTCAGGCCAACCCATGCCCATCCGCTGGACCGGGCATGAAGGCGCCGAGATGTTCCTACAGGCCTCTCCCCTTCTTCCACCACCACCCCCACATCCAACTGGGTCTCCCTCTCTCTCTCTCTCCCCGTCTCTCTCAGACCCATAGCTGGCCTGGGCACACTTACACACACACACACACACACTCACAGTCATACACCCCGGCTCTCCCCTCCCCATAGCAAATCGCGCGCTCTCTTTCCCAAGATTTGCTAATTATCGAGGGCGGAGAGCGCTCCCAAGTCAGGGAAATTGGGATGATATACGAAACGGGAAACGTGGGGTTCGTCTCCTCTCTCTCTCTCTGTCTTTTCCCTCGCAGGGGGGAAAGCGCAAACAAACACAAAATGGCCCTTGGTCGAGAGACGCGTGCCCACTCCCCGGGGGGGATATAACATGAAGAGAGGCCCTGGCTGCTGTGCCTCGTTTCCCGCCGAGATGGCTTTGGTCCAGCGGTTCAACTTCTAAGAAGCACATTGACCTGTTCAAATCGTGGGTTGATAGATCCTTTACCGGCTCTTCTCCTCCCTCGTGCCATTCCTTTTTACCACCTTTTCGTCGCCGTTTGTTGCGACTGTCACTCCTTTAGTACGAAAAAAAGAAATCAACCAAGAAAAGATGCGCTCCTTCACGCTCCTTAGTCTGGCGCTGCCGCTCGTCGCCGCCTACCCTCTCGACGAGGCCGCGCCCCCGACGTACGGCAAGGTCGACGCCAAGGCGGTCAACGTGCCCGTTGCCGTCAACGGAAGCATCTGGAATGCCTCCCCCGAGACCGTCAAGGCTGCCGGAAACGCCGTCCCGAAGAAGCCCTGCCCTTCGGGTAAGGTCTCCGGCGTCGCCTCGCCGGCTGCCACTCAGTCGCAGGTGCCCAAGCCCGAGACTGTCAAGCCCGAGACCGTCAAGACTGTCGAGAAGCAGCCCGTTGTCAACGGCAACAACGCCGGCAAGCCCAAGGTCCCTTGCAAGAAGCCCCTGAGCTCGGCCGGTGTCGCCTCGGCTCCTGCTGCGCCCGTCAAGCCTGCCGAGACGAAGCCGGTCACTGTCGCCAAGCCGACCACCAAGCGTCCCTGCACTACGTCTCATCGCCCTGCCGCGTCTACTTCGACCCCGGCCGCGACCACTTCGTCTCCGGTTGTGCCTACTTCGACTCCGGCAGTGTCGACCTTCACCCCGGTAGCACCCGTCGTTCCTGCTGCTTCCCAGCCTCCGGCGCCGAAGCCTGAGCCCAAGGCCCCTGTCGAGAAGCCCGTTGTCATCGAGGACAACGGCAAGGTCCCTGGCGAGAAGGACGATGACAACGAAGTTGATGTCCAGCCTCCCCAGCCCAAGAAGCAGCCTCCTCCTCCTCCTCCTGCCGCCCCTAAGCCGCAGCCTCCTGCCCCCAAGCCGCAACCTCCCGCGCCCAAGAAGCAGCAACCTCCCGCGCCCAAGAAGCAGCAGCCTCCCCAGACGCAAAAGGAGACTCCTCCCGAGACCGGCAGCCCCACCGGCGGTTCCGCCCCGGGCCCCGTCCCGGCAAACGCCAAAGCCGGCTTCACCAAGTCCAACCAACTGCGCGCGCGCCACGGCGCATCGGCGCTGACCTGGTCGAGCCAGCTCGAGGGCACGGCTCAGGCATGGGCCAACCGCTGCAACTTCAACCACGGCGGCCAGGGCCAGGGCGTCGGCCAGAACCTCTACATGACCAGCATCGAGTTCGGCCCGAGCGAGGACTATCTCTCCGGCGCGACGACCTCGTGGTACGAGGAGGAGTCGGTCTACCAGTCCGACGTCGGCTACGGCGAGCCCGCCACCTTCCGCGGCTCCGGCAGCTTCGGGCAATGGGGACACTTTACGCAGATGGTCTGGAAGGGCACCACCGAGATTGGTTGCGCGCGCAACACCGTCTCGTGCTCTGGCCAGGGCATCGGCACCTTGGTTGTGTGCAACTACAAGGCTGGTGGTAAGCTTCTCCTGCCCCCTTTCCCCCCAATACCACTAGACGAACACAGGGTGCTTGCCTATGTCTTGAAGCTTCCTGATGCTAATCGACGTAATAGGCAACGTTCCGGGAATGTACAAGCAAAACGTCCAGCGCCCGTCTTCTTAGACGCACACTCGTTGCGGCGGCACGTACATCGAAGTCAAAGCTTTGAAGCCGCTCTCACGCAATTTGCTGGTCAATTCCATTGCGTCTCCCGCGGAAAGAATCGCTATACCCGCATGCCTGGCTGTGATATTTGTACTCTAGAATTCTTTGAACAATTTTCTCTTCGCTTTTGTACAATTTCACCCTTTTATTTTGATTGCTCGACTCCATGAGAAGGACGTTTCACCGTAGCCAGCAGATGTCAACGTTAGCGAGCGTCCTGCATCATTCATCTGGTTATATTGTAGAACAATATGTCCTTGCGAATCAGGGGCAACAATTTCCAGCAGTCCAAAGATGTTGGTCGCCACGCGATTAAAGTCATTTCGCAGACACGAAATTGGCAGGCATTGCTTCGTAGACGTAAACAACCGAGACGAACGCCAAGTCCATGCACAACGGCACATGCAAAATCCCTAGCAAGAGCGTTTCGTATTGTTCAGTTACTACTTCATCCCGCTCCCGCATCCCTTGCATTCCCACCGCATGTCCAGTCGAAGAACACATCGTCCCCCCAGTTCTCTCCAGCAGTTGAAAAGACAATGCCTTCTAGCCCCCCAAACTGCGTTCTCACAGAGTCTTTGCAACAAGCAGTCAGCTTCCACTTATTTTTGGTTATAGAGAAAGAAAGGCGTACGGTTCGGGTTCGGGAGAATTGATTTCACTGTTACTCAACTTGATGAAACTTTGCCCCCAATTATTCCAGAGCATTTGCAACGCTAATATTTGTTAGATTAAGAAAAACAGACAATAACTTATGCCAATTGAACCGCCGAGGCAGCGCAGATAGATGTAGGGCAAAGTGGAAATGGGAGATCTAACATTCGAGAGGACCGGTATCTACCCAGAATTAGTTGTGCTTGCCGCTGCAGACGTTAGTCACGTCGTGTTTCAACTTACGTATATAGAAGTCGTCGGCTTCCCGGAAGTAGTGCTCTAGTTGCACGTGCACGATTAGCCTCCATTAAGCTGGTAGGCGATGCTGCCTATCGTTGTATCATACCACTATCGTCTTCGAACATATCATCGAGATCGTCTTTGGCGTTGTTGTCGCTTACTTCAGTCTTGCTGTCGTCGGTGGACGGAGGCTGAATGGCGAGGATATGGTTCACGAACAGAACCAAGATCCACAGTCCAAGGATGAGTGCGACGCGCGAGCCAGTATTGCTGATTGACACGCGCATAGCAACGACCATATGTGTCACATGTAGCGGGTGAGTATCAACGTGTATTGAGATAGTTGATGCTTCCTGTGCAGTAACGTGTAACATACTGGTTGGCTGGCGAGGAAGCAACAAAATAAAGGTTCCCCGACGGCCCTTATCCTAGGTAGGCATAACCGAGAAAAGCGGGTTGGGCTGTGCCTTGCGAGAAGTCGGCAATCAGTACATTTGCTTGGGTATTAGCGCAAAGATTCTCACTATCAGGTCCTGACTGCGATGCAATTGAATGGAAACTCGACCCTTGCCAGCAACAACGATCCGGTTTTGCGTTGTATAGGTAGCTTTGCCTTATTTTCTACTAGGACACCTCATTGCCGCCTCGCTCGAAGTTACATTATATGTGTATAGTTCATCCCATCCACAGTAGGTGGTGGCGGGCACGCGCAATCGGAGCCGGTTGTAGCTGGAGGTCGTCTCTCTCTCTCGTTCCAAGAAAACAAAGGAGGGGATGGCTGGTTCAAAAATCAGATATTCTGCCCCCAATAGCCATTCAGCCATAGTTTCCGAGCATACCCAAAGAGTGCGGCTCATTTGTGATACCTAATAAGCCATGTAATAGGCAGGGCTGTGAGTAGAGCAAGTATGAGAGGACCTTCGATGGAAAAACGGAATGCATGCTTGTCCTTGGGTGCGATGGAGCTGAGTCGATGACGCTCTAAGTGGCAACTTAGTGTGAAATCGTTAAGAAATCTGGGCGCAATCGTACCTTCTTTGATATCCTGCAACACGTCTTCCACATTGCCGTACTGCCCGTTCCAGCACTTGTAAATAAGTGTGCCTAACGCCCGCACCTGCTGCAGATCTGAGAAACACCCCTGCCTGAACAAATCTCGACCTCGCAATCCCCCATGCCGTCAAAAGGCCGACGAAAGTTCCTCTCTCGCGCAAGCGAGGCTCCTTGGACAAGTAACACTTGGCTACAGCGTCGAATCACAAGACCCAGCACGAGATCCCGTAGCCCACTACATCATTATCCAGTATCGCATCAGGAACCTCAACTATATCGGTAGTTATTGACACTGAAGTAAGAGGACGGGATGTGAGGGGTGGTGAATACCTTAGCAGTTGACATACTTCCCTAGGTTCCTTGTTGATGTCCTTCCCAAGCGTAGGGTCAATAGCAGCTTAGCCTCGGGAGTATCATCTATTTCGTTATACATGAGTTAGGTATTACTCCTTATTTCCTGACAACATCCTCCGTCCAGCTCTCCTTTCCATCTAACAAGCTCACATCACTTCCCATACTGAATGCCCAGCCCGACCCTCTGCCCGTCCAGCAGCGGTCCGTCTACACACATCTTCTTAGCCGGCGCGCCATGCTCCTGACGCCCCTGGTCTTCCCCGGCCGCGCTCCCTTCATACTTGCGCTTATCTGCCGCATATCCACCACCTTCACCTAGGAGCCGGGCCTGCATGCGCGCCGACTTTTCAGCCGGCCCCGGCGTCCGGTCCCGCGACCCCACCGATCGCACCGGATCGTATGCCTGACCCTTTTGACGGCGCAGCATGTCGACCGCTGCTTGACTCGCCTGGCTGTCGTGAACGTCCTGTTCGTAGACCTCCTCCTCGTTCTCCGTGTCTTGCTCTTGCGTCCGCGGCCGCTGCATCTGCGAGCTCTGCAATGCCTGGAGAGCGATAGACTGTGCTGCCGCGTAGGACTCGACCGCCTGCCTTGCCAGCTCCTCATTGTCCTCTGCTGAGATCGTGCTCTCGCGACTCTTCCGTCGACGGACGTGATTAGACGAGGGCGATCTCGGGCCGAAATGCTGGCGACCGTGCCTATGCCGCGGCTCCGTATGTGGCGCAACAAGCTCGGCCGCAGGCAACAATCCAGATTCGTCGAGGCGGTTCACTGGTGTGCTGGGCAGCGAGGACATGGACTGGGCGTTCCGGCCATGCTTTCCAGAGTATCGCTGACCCGCCCGGCGGCCAGACGGGGGAGTCGATGGCGTGCCGTGGTGATCCTGCGCGCTCATAGCCTGAATCAGGGCAGACAAGCCATGCTCCTGTATGCCGCGCTCGTCCCGACGAGGGAGCCTCGCAACGGGATGTGGCGGCAGGCGCTGATGTTGCGAAGCAGCCGACACCTGGGGCTTCAAGTTTGGTGTCAGGGCGTTATGAAAAATGCCACCCGGGCTGCATAGCATATGAAAATGCTCGCGATTCTCCCGAATGCGAGTGAGTAGGACATCCCTCTCTTCCGAAAGACCAATCGTCTCCTCATCCTTTTGATGAATGACGCGCTTGGCCGCCTTGAGCCGCCGCCGTAGAACCTCGATTTCTTCCAGAGCCTCCTCGTACAGCGCCTTGGTCTGCAGGTACTTTGCGTGCGTCGAGTCGGAGGACGCGCTAAGCTCCCGGCGGGCCTGGCGCGAGTGCTCGGCGATGCGCAGGGCGTCGACCTCGCGGCGGACCATGTCGTGCTCGACGGCGGCGCGCATGGAGTCCTCCTCGGCCTGCAGGCTCAACAAGTTGTACTGGAGCTTATGGTGGGCCGTTTCCATCTTGAGCTTCTGGTGCTCGGCAACGCACGCCTGCAGCATTGCGCGGAGCTCTTCGGGCTGAGCGTCGAGGATCTCTTGGGCAACGGGCGGGACGTACGCGGTGACGGTCGCAGCATCCCGCTCGCGAAGGGCGTTGGGGACGGTGGCGGGCGGCGAAAAGGGGACAGACGGCTGCGACTGAGACGGGTTGCGCCGGGACTGTGCGCAAGCGTTATGGGCGGCGACCAAGGATGACGGCGGCGGGGTGATGGAGGATGGGATGACAGCAGAGTCGTCGACAGGAACGAGGCGCTTGGAGCGGAAAGATTGGTTCGGATCGATGGGCGAGCCTGGGATCTCGGTCGAGGGGAGTGTGATTTGCGATAGCGACGGCGCAGCGCCGAGGTCTTGTGGCGTGGCCGGGTCGGTGGGACTCGGAGTCACCGCGTGATCGAGGATATGAGCCTGAAGAGGCTCGATTTCGGGAGACGCCATGCTCGAAGACGGTCGTGGTCGAGACGATAGGGGAGGAGGTTTCGCTCGAGATTATTCAGACCGTGCGAGCGGGGGGCGGAAGGGGACCTGCGTGAGGACCAGGTTGAGGGACCTGGCGAGGACCCTGAAGCTCGAGCATCAAGTGGTAGAGTTCAGAGCTTTGTCGTGTATGGCGAAGTAATGGTGAAAAGAGTTATACGGTGGTGGTTTGGTGGATTGTTGAGAGAGGTGACGGTTCACGATGTGGTGCAGGTGTGCAAATGTGATGGTTGATGGATGGCCGACGCAAAAGGTTCGTGCTGTTTGAGTCGGATACTGCGTGAGGTACCGTTCTTGGAGGCTTTGTCGCTGCCCGCAATCGACTCGTTGCTGGGCAGGCGGCGGGTATGGACTCGGGTCTCTGGCGGGCGAGCTAATCCCGATGCGGCAACGCCTTTAATTTCGATGCCTCCGTCCTCGGCCAGGCCGCCAGGGTCTTGAATTTGGAAGATGCGACGACAAAGTAACTTACGTTACTTGAGACTCTTGCAAAGAATACATTTTGACACCATTCTTTACTCTCTTTACGACGAGGTGCTTCATACGGTAACTAGCGAAAGAATAAGATGCTCTTTTGAAAGATTTTTTTCTAAAAAAAAACAAGCACACATTTGTTTGAAGTAATTGCAGGACATGTACACTTTGACCGCCTCAACTCAAGTTACTGCCCCTTCCCAATGATCGGCAAACACCCCCCCCCCGGCCCCTCCCCCCTCCCGCCTCACTCCCGTCCCGGAGGCTACTGTAAGTCATTGGATGCAGGAGCGTCACGACAAATAGGGGTCCAAACTGTTCATCTCGTACCCGTTAACTTATATGTCAACCAGCCCTGAATTCGCCATCGGCAACTCGACTTATACGCTTTGTTTCTAGAGCCGAAGAACTAACATGAAGTCAACCCGATGAGAACCCATCTATCCAGCATGCCCTTTGGTAAAAGTCCAAACCCGCTCTCACTTCTTCCCCCTTTTCACAACCCAAATCACGCCACGACGAAAAAGTCGTCATGGCTACGCAACCGTATCCCAGTCTTCCCAATCCGCCCGGCTATCTCTCCAGACGACGTCGGCCGAGTGTAGGTGTTCAACTCAACTCTCAACGTCCCATCACTCTCCTCATCCCCTCCCCTGCCCGCTCTCGTCCCACGGCGGCAGCACCGGCCAAACGTCTTCTTCCACGTCCACACCAGGCCCTTTCCCAGACAGCACCATCCCAGCGCGTAGACGGCGAGCACCATGAGCAGCAGCGGCCACAGGAACAGCACCGTCAGCAGCGTGATCGTGTCGAGCACGCGCGACCGCCCGCCGCGCCCGGCCACGCTCGGCAGCTTCAGCTCGCACCCCTCGACGACCTGCTCGTAGGCCACAAACGCCGTGCACCCGACGGCCATCCATAGGCCCAGGATCACCAGGCCGAGGAAGGCTTCGGCCGTTATTTGTGTGAATCGCTGGGATGGCTCCATTTCGTCCCACGGCTTGGACAGGTCGGCCCATAGGGCGTACCAGGGCTGGTCCTCGGCCATTTTTGTCTTTGGTTTAATGTTGTCTTCTTTTGTGTCTTTTGAACTTGTTGTGTCCTTTGAGCTCCTGTTCCTTCTGGAATCAGGTTCGGTCTCTTAAAGTACCAACTTCTCGTGAAGTTGTTCCCAACGTCAAGTGTGGTAATGTATTCTGATTGGGATCCAAACGTGTCAAGGGACCTTGGCCAGGTACGGCGTAAAGCGATACCTCCTTAACAGTGGAAAATAATTCTCTTTGATCTTGGTGACTCGCTTCAATGGTAGAAACTCGCCTGGAAGTTGGAAGGTCTGTCGAAACAAATCAAGACGAATACCCAGAGCTGGCGACTCGACTTGCACAAGAAATCGGCTTGATTTAAATACTTTCGGTTCCATATCATATCGCTCGAAAAGACCTTGCAATAGACTTTTCGTTCAAGTATTTTCTCGACGCCACCGCGGAGCGTCTCTCATAAAGACTCGGCACCGAATATCTCGAGAAGACTTTGATGTGGCGGCGGCTCTGCAAAGCCTACCTACTGCCCAAATTGCATGCACCTCATCTATTTACTATAACAACGAATAGGGCGTTCCGATATAAGTTTCAAAACGGCGTCGTCACACGATCAAACCCGCAGAGTTTGTCAGCTCGACGAATGTATACACTTGTATGCATATCCTATTCTCTACCATTGAGACACCAACACAAGCCCCGAAGCATACAGGACTCAAGTTTTCGCTCGCCCTTTCGACTACACGGCCAATATAATATGCAAAACCCACAATCGCTTAATCAAGGTCATCCGCACTCTCATCGCCATTTTCTTCCCTCCAAGCCGCCATCTCCTCCGCCGGCATGCGCCCCCTCAGCCACCGAAGAGTAGCGTCCGTCCCGCGTTCAAGAATGTTCCACCTCGGCACCTTGAATCGGTTGCCCGTAACCTCGAGCCTCTGCAGCCCGCCCTGACCACCCAAGAGACCGATGCGAGGGCTCAGGTGCGCAATGTCGTTGCTCGACGCGTCCACCGTTCTGAGGCCGGTAATCGTGGACGGCTCGAGCTCCGTGAGCTGGTTATTCGAGGCCAACAGCACCGTCAGCTGCGGGAATGCTTGCCTCAACCCCTCGGGAAGTGACTTGATGCGATTCATCGACACGTCCATCTTATTGAGCGCCGGTGCACGAAGACAATTAAGGAGTGGTTCGAGGTCGGTAATTAAGTTTGAAGCCAGGTTGATCTCCTTGAGTGCGGGCAAAGCTAGTTCATCCGTCAAATATGTATTACCAGCCAGCTGGTTGTGTGCCAAAGAAAGCGATGACAAGGTTGAGCCAAAGGCACTCAGGGAATGAGGTATCTGCACGAAGAGGTTGTGATGGAGCTGTGCCTGTCGCACCTGTTGTCGGGCCGCGACCTCGGTGCACACGGTCATGCTCAGTTCCGTCGCTGCCGTTCTCGACCTGTCCAGTAAACCGCCTGGTCTGACCGGCCAAACTTCAGTTGCCACTGCATCAACTGGAGCAGAATAGTCCAAAACGGGCGAAGCCGGAGCCTGACGCGGTGAGTGCGGAGCTGACGTCGGGGGTGTGGCAAAATCATCGTCTGCGTCAGAACGGCTCTCACTCTCGATGTTCTCGACAATGACGACGGGCTCCCTGACATTCTTCATCTTGTTATCCACATCAACTAGCCGACCCACAAACTCGTTGATCGCTGTAGGGTTGACCGGTTCCTGGTAAGGCGGCGGAGGTTCCAGCCTGGCGGCCAAGATTTCCTTCAGCTCTTCCGTGCTGGCTGTTGCAAACTTCTTGTCGCGTAGAGGATTGCCAGTCAGTCGAAGCATTGTCAACGTCGTCATGTTCGCAATCTCGGGTGGCACCATGCGAATGTCGTTGCTGGAAAAGTCTGCGTGGCGAAGCTTCTCGAGACACATGAAGCTCCTAGGAACTACAGAAATGTTGTTCTCGTCAACGCTCAACGTGGAAAGACTGATCCATGATGTCATGTCGGGCAGTTCCTGAATCCTGTTCATTGACAAAGACACTGTGTGCGCAGCAGGCAAGCTGATAGTCGTCTCGGAGGCAACCAGACGAGTCAGTTGATTGGACGAGGCGTCCAGGAGCTGAAGTAGCGGTAATGACTGAACTGCGTCCCGGATCAGGGTTCCCGATAGCTTATTTTTTCTGAGTAGAAGCTCGGTCAGCGGCAATTTGGCAAGACCGTCGAATTTGATTGACTCCAGCTTATTTTCGCTCAAGTTGAGTATTCGAAGTCGGGAGAGCTGTTCGACGTTGTCAGGCAGCGCTGTAATGGCATTTCCGTGCACGTCGAGCATTTCCAGAGACTCGAGCTTTGTCAACTCAGGATCGAGGGGGCCCGAGAGGCGATTCTTGGATAGCTTCAAATCCTTGAGAGCAGTCATTTGTGACAGGATATCCATGCAGTCATTATCGAGTCGATTGGACGACTGGCACCGTTAGTGCCTAATATCGGTAATATCAAGTGTTGCAACTCACCAAATTTAGGGATGTCAAATGGGATAGGCGGCGAAATCCAAGTGGTAGGCCAGCGAGTAGGTTACCATGCAAGTCGAGTGTCTCCAGTCCCCCAAAGATGTTACCCGAGCCCTCTTCGTCGGCGTTGAAAGCATCTGGATCCGAGTCGGGAAAAGTTGCGTCGTCTAGCATCTCGATCTCGTTATCTGCTGCAACCAACCTCGTCAAGTCCACACTCTCAGCCCAGCTCCCGTCGTAGGTCCCGATGCTCTCCAAATCATACATCTTCATAACCTCTGCCGGAATCTCCTTGAGGCCGAGAGCTGCAATATTCAGACGTCCAGTGCTTCTCGCTGTAGCCACTCTTTGCTGCAAAACCTTTGAGCCTGGGTTCTGCCCACGCCGCAGGTTAAAGGGGTCCTCAACCCCTGCCTCAAAGTCGAAACCATTGTCTGAAGCAGCCATCGACGGTGGTGCGGCTGGGGGCATGACACTATCTTCCGGTACTTGCTGCACGGCCGCTCGTTTTGCCGCCTTGGCCTTGGCGATCTGTTCTCGCAGCGCAGACGATGACTTGCGGCTTGATAGCGTAGATGGCTCTTTCTGCTCGGAAATCTTGGGCTTGTTCCCCAGGGGCGTAATGGCACCGTCCCAAGAGCTTTGTGACGCCGAGCTCGGGTCTGGTGAGCGACGGCTCGAGATGCTGCCGGGTTTGGTGGTCGATCGCATAGCTGGAAGTGACGGCTTCCTGAACAACCCTTTGACGGCCGTCCTCGGCGTCTCTGGCTTATCTGCAATTGTTCTCGCCCCGGACTTGATCGTTGTCGGTGCAGAGGGTTTTCTCAAACTAGGACTCCGCACCACAGGCAGTAAAGCATCCGCAGAGTTGGCGGGCTTGGCAGTGGAAATCATCGATGTCCGGCGGTTGGCTACGCAAGACGCGGGTGTCTTCGCGACGCCAAAGTCGGACCTCTTTGAAGGTGTGCGATTCAAGTTTGAGAGGGAAGGCTTGTTCGCGACTGTGGGTGGCCGCAGACTGGAAGCATCGTCGTGACTAGCGCTCGAGCCTGGCCTGCTGCCATGAAAGGAGGAGGCCCGGTTCGAGCCGTCAGAGTTGTAGCTGGAGCCGGGTCTCGAGTTGCCGCTTCCGGCTCGGGATCTGGGTTGAGACTGGTCGTAGAAGGACGAGGGTCGCTTGGTCATGGCTGGCGACGATGGAAGATGTGCGAGTGTCTCCATGGTCCGCTCTACGAGTGATTGCCCCGCCCTGGTGGCCTTTGGCGTCGCAAAGGGTGCATCATCAGCGGTTTGAGCTCCCATAACGTTTTCAACGTGGCCGTTGTTGCTCAGACTATCGGTTTCGCCAGCGGGCGTTTCCAGCGGAGATGACGCCTGAGAGCTTGCAGATCTAGGTGCAGGGGCCTTGTCAGTAATAGTGCTGGTCCGTCGTTGTGCCAGATTTGAAGTCACAGCCGGTCTGGATACCGGAGGCTGGGTCTTGGGTCGGGTCGACGACGCAAGTCGAGATGCGCCAGTTCGTGCGTACTCTCGCGGAGTCGTCTGAGGGACGCTCGGCCGTCCATCGACATGGCTAGAGCTGGAGTGAAGCGAGCTCCGGGAAGTCGACTGACGGAGCTTCTGAGGCTGTAGGTCCCAGGTAGCGCCTGCGCTGCCCCCGAGATTCTCACCCGACGGCGCGCGACGAATCGAAGACGGGGCGGCGAGATTGGTCGTCGGTCGTGGTAGGCTCGAGGTCGGCCGAGGGACAGGCAGCCTCGACAGGCGGGGAATCGCAGTCGGGCGTTCTTGTGAGCCGTCCATTGGAGGCAGATGTCGGCAGAGAAGCCGCTGGGACCAATATGTGAGCAATCGCCGTGACCTGCATAGCTTGTTGTGACGTCTTACTTGTGGAGGGCTGTTGGGAGCGAAGGATGGGCTCGCAGCTACGCCCCAAAGCTCCAGGGTTTTGCCAAAGGAGCTTCGAAACAGGCGTGGCTTGAGGACTCAGTGCCTGCAAGAGATGCGTGACGTCGGACTGCTCGACTTTTGTTCGTGTATCGAAAGTATGTCTGAGAGAATGGTTCAGAAAGGGGAACGGCAGACATAGCGTGGCCTCAGGGATGTGCTGCAAGCCTGCAATGAAGTGGAACTCGGGAGGCAGAAGCACACTCGGTGGAGGGGCAGGGGGGGAAGAAGAGAGGGGGGAAAATAACATTGTGAATCCTTCGAGGTTCCATTGCAACGCACTTGCATGCAGGCTGGTTCGACAGTACGTACTTTTTTTTGGTCTACGGGCTTTATTGGCCCACGTTGTGAAATGATGCTGTGCAGCCAATGGCAAGACGATTGCTGGGTGAACGAATACTGCTGTGATGAAATGGCTGCGTAGTAATGTTCCTCTCCTCCTTCTTTTACTTTTTCCTTGCTCCTTCGCTACAGCACTCGCCGGGCCATGTCTTCTATCTTACTGTTTGTACCCCAGTCAGGGGCAGGCAAAGGTGAGCCCGCTTTCACAACATTACCCGGAACGACTCGGTTTTTGTGAGCTTCAAGAGTCGAGTTCATCAGATAAATGTCTCCAATAACCGGTTCTCTTTAACTGAGGGCTATGGTTCTCACTTTTCAAAAAGGGTACTAGACAATAAACCCCCCAAGTGATCGTATTGGCAGGTCCGTGTCCATGTCCGGACCCTGAAAAACATCACGAGTCTAGTAGTCCAAGGTTTGATAGCTCACGCCGAGTTGCGATAGCTTCCGCGACTAGCAGTGGATCAAAAAGGGTCGGATCGATGTCCCTGTCTGTGCGCTCATGTCCGCTAATTGCCGCCCATTCCCCAGTCGACTCCGCCCTGCCCCAGGCGCCAAGAAGTTCTCCTATCCGCCGTCATTAGCCACTGCTGCTGCGCAAAAGAGATCGATGGACTGATAACTCACACTCATATCCTATTACAGTAAGTTACTGTATGTACAGTCTTGTCCGTCAGTGTGACGAGGACAATAATCGTCAATCTATCCGCTGATGCTACAACATGCGGAACGCACACGCCCCCAACTGGCTTAATCCAAGTCACTGTCTGAGATTACAACGACGTCGGCCTCTGAAGCGGCCGCGTCGTCGTCGTCGCAGTATTCGTCTGCAGAGTCCTCCCAGCTGTCGCTGTCCTCAGTGTCTTCTCCCGACCACCCTTCCGAGTCCGATATCTCAATGACTTGAAGCACCTTTCCTGTTGCATGGCTCCGTGTCAAGGCTTTGGTGGTCTGTGTGTCGTTTTGCGTGCTCTTTGTTGGCTTTGGCCTGGTTTCCACTGGCTTTGCAGGTAATCGCGCGAGTTTCCTCTTTGGCGATGCGACCTTTTTCTTCTTGGGACTGGAAGCGCTCCGTCTGTCGAGTTTCTTCTGAGCAGTCCTGGCTGGAGTATCGCCTCCCCAAGAGCCCATGATGCGCGTTATGTCGCTAGCGATGGTTTTCCTCGCCTTGGACTTGTCCGTGCCTTGTCTCAACAGCTGGTCGTAGCCAGTGTGACAATGCCGAACGTGGGCAACAACGGCGAGCCGGACCTTGTCGTCCAACGGAAGCTTGCCAGTCCTCCCCACTCGACCGCTCTTCTTCTTAAGTGTGCGGTCGAGTATGCTCGGGACATCCTGGGTCGGAATTTTGGGAAACAGCCGTAGGATTGCCTGCTCAAACTTGTTATGGACATGGCCATCGCGTTTCTCGACGGCGGCACTCCTCTGGTGTCTGGTCTGGCGTTCCTCTGCGAACACTTCGTCCAGTATTTTCCGCGGTGCCAGTAGGCCAATCGGTGCCTTGCGCGAAGAGACAATGTATAGTCTCTGGCCTGCTGCGTGAGTCTTGCGGCGACAGAGAGCCGTCATGAAGGGGTTGCCCTTCTTGAGAAAGCCGTAGCCCTTGGGCCTTGGAGCGTCCGGAGCGATGTGAACTTCGTCGTGCGCCATGTTGTGTGATTTTGTGACGAGGACAAAGAAACACGAAAGCAATCTGCAAGACCGTTTTTGGCGTCTTTTTAACCGCGGGAGAATAAGGATTGTCTGGGACTTTCTTGACCGTTCCCGAATAGGGCCAAATGAGTGCAGGTCGTCATTGATGATGTATCTTCGCATTCATCATCGTCTGGTTAAAGGTCAAGAGCCTTGTCTGACCGAGAGACGAGCGCATGAGCGAGCGAGATGACATGCCGACCCACGGTAAGCACGAGGGTGAGTGAACCGTCTGGTGCCAGCCGTCTGGTGCCAGCTGCCAGGTCGGCGTGAGTGCGGTCCCGACGTAGTGAGTGCTTGTGCTGGGATCAATTGATGGATCTCTTATTGTCGAGCACGGGTTTACGTAGTGGGGCGTGTCAGCCACCGAATCAATGCAAACTCGTGGCTGTTTCAGCGGCCGCGTGGCGTCCAGCAAAGTGGACGAGACCAAGACCATTCACAGCTTGTCACCGACGTTGCGGCCGGTGTACACGGATGATGGGTAATAAATCCAAAATCACGATATATCACGGGATATTGACGTCCTACTCTGTGCAGACAACGTACATGTCACGGAGAACTCTGACGACTGTAACAGTCTAGATCTCACAACCCTGCGCTGTATGGAGTGCGAGGGCAAATCACAACCAACACCTTTGACAAGCCGCAATAACACATGGCGTGGCACTTTCTACACATGAGCACAGCGTTGAGAGGAGACGGACAGCACACACGTATTGGGCGTCTCGGGTTCCAGACCAAGCGCGCCTCACAGCCCGACCTGCGCTGGACATTTGTCGAGATCAGCAGAGGGACCATTGACGAGTCATCGTCTCGTCTTGTGTCGACGAGCCGGCCTCGCAGATTCGAGCTGCATGCAGGCCGCGGCACCGCGAGTTTGTCACGGGAAACCCCGAGACTGTGCATTGGCGAGGCGGTGCCGAGAGTCTGGGGTCACCGGCCTGGACGGAGCCACCGGCCCATCTTTTCAATCCAGAAGGGGGATCCCTATCCTTTCATACGTAACTTACATACTGTACGAAGTAAGCCATGGGCTTTGGCGCTCGGCAAATGTGCCGGCCATGCTCGACGTTCTAGGGGGAAACAAATTTGGTCGTGAATTCAAGGGGGCAAACCGGGGCCCGAGTCTGGTCGATGCCCAAAATTCGCCGCCGAGGTTGCAAAACCAGGGGTCAGGATGCTGGGCTCAGCGGATGGAGAACAAGGGACAAGTAACGCAATACGGAAACGGGGCAAGTAACTGGGAAAACGTCCGATTTCTGAGAGCTCCGTGTCGAGTCTTGGGTGCAGGTTTCAACGGGTCCGGTAATATGAAGAATTGAGTTTTGCGGTCCGTCGCGAGAAGAGGGTCAAAGGGACGGCTTTTTGATGTCACACCTCAATTTGCTAAGTTAAGGGTCCGTTCAAGTCGGTGACTATTTTGGTATGGGCCGCTCAAGAGTTCCAAGTTCCTACCGTAGCTTGCGTGGCGGCGACTTGGCTTTGTGCGGGGAGGCAAGGCAGGCAAGTCATTACGAGACATGCATCCGGCTGATTGTGTTTGATTGAAGTACATGATCCAATTGACCATGGGCACATGTGCGCAGTCTTGATCTACTTGGCTTGGGCTTCAAGTCAAAAAGAGAGACGAGTCCAAAAAGAACATTTCCCAGCTTTAGAGAATAAAGTGAAAAGGGATGGAAAAGGGGACATTCCTAATTATTCTTTTCCCCTTTGAAGATTCCTTTGCCCGCGGCTCGGCACGTCCCCTACCCGATCTTGATTGTTTCCATGAACTTAGCTTCCGCCGTGGCCCTGGGGATGACTTGCCCGCATTCCTGTCCCCTTGCCGCTTTTCCATGGCATTCATCATCGTCATTTGATCTATGCTTATCCAAGTCACGATTGTCGAGACGAATGGTCCCCCTCTAGGAGGTACCTTACTTCGTATCAGTTGCCGAGGTCACCCGCCACTGCCATTCTGCCGGGGGTGTACTTTGTATCTAGCCCCGGTTCCTTCGAGATACGCGACTGCATGCAGTGTACAAGCTGCCAACAGCTGCGGGTGCGCGTGCATGCAGACGACTGGACGGCCTTGGAAATCCAGAGCAGGCCTCGGTCCGTCCTTGGAAGGGCGATACTTGGTACCGTACGAAGTACATACGGCAGAACTGGGCCGATCTCCAAGCCTCGCCGCCTCTTGCCTGCGAATCGCACCGACCTCGACAGAAGCTGAGCTGGTCCAGTACCTCCGGTCGTGACTTCCACGTCTTAGATACATCGATGGAAGTTCGTACACTTCAGTCGCCCACCCACCCTCTTCTTCCAACTTCAGGTTGCCAACAAGCAAGGCGGGGGTTCCTCCGGCTGTAAAGGGGCGCGCGCGCAGTCTGCAGAGTGCAGCGTGCTTGCCGACAAGGCCCAACGTCATCGCCCTCCCACTCCTCGCGACGGTACTTGGTCTTGGATCTACAGTATTCACCTCCACTCCACCCCCCCGTCTTCGAGGTAGACAAATGCCACCCTCCCCCCCTCCTCTGCATTTTTCTCTCCTCTTCTCCCACCCGTCAGATTCTTCTGTCTCGCCAGCTGCTCATTCTTATTGCCATCATTTGCTTGCGGCGCCTGACCGCTCCCAGCTCGCCTGGTTTCTCGTGTCTACCACGCAACCCAACCGGCGGTCTAGGCCAAAGCCCACCGAGTCTCCACGCCTTTGACTCTTCTTGCCAACAACCACCAGCATTGTCTCCACGCCAGCCTCTTTGTCCTCTTTCAGATATCATTTTTTTCTCTTCTAGAAGCAGCCAACTGGAGGAAATAGTCATCATTGAAAAGGCGTCTCACGCTGCCGCGTACCGCTTTGCCTGAATTCACAACTTCTCAACGATATCAATCACATCTCCATCACCACCGCCATGGCTGGTGAGCGTTGGGATCGCGATCGCCTCATGTACGAGCGCGACCGCTTAGAAGACGAACGCCATCAGATGCGTGGTGGACGTGGACGAGATCGCTCCGATGAGCGTTATGATCGCCCGCCCAGATTTCATGATGACGACCTAGTTCGCGACCGCCGCTATTACGATGATGAGCCGCGACCTGAGCCCCGGCGCGAGAGGGAACCCCCAACTGAATACAACCGCCGTGTCGTAATGGAAAAGGACCGCGAGCGCGAATATTACCGGGATCCATCTCCCCGCCGTCCTGGCTTTCGGCGTCGCCAATCTTCGCTAGACACCTATGACCGACGCCCGCTTCGCCAATTCTACGAGCGCGAAGAGTATCCTCCGCCCGCACGCCGTGAAGACATTCATCGCGAAGACTACCGCGCTCCCGCTTATACGCCAATTCCGCTACCCAAAACTCGCGCACTCCCTCCGCCACGTCGGTACGCAGACCGGGAGTATTATGACGACGCAGCTCTTCTCGAGCAGGATTACTACCGCGAGGACGACCTCAGACCGCTTCCCGAGCGTGTTAGAGAGCGAGAGCTCGTTCGATCTCGTGATCGGCGAGACCGAAGCCGCGAATCACGAACTACGAGGTCGCGCACTCACCATAGCAGCTCTCACACGCACCGGAGCAGCTCACGCTCATCGACGACGACTAGCCGCTCCTCGAGCAGTGGCGGCGGCACCACTGTCCGCAGCGAGTATCCCAAAAAGGGCAAGACCAAGATTCCCATTCGGCTCGTTTCCAAGAGGGCCCTCATTGACCTCGGATACCCCTTTATTGAAGAGGTTCGTGATTCTCGTGAGTCCCGCGGGTTGTTACGCAATGCTTACAAAATCATAGGGAAACACCATTATTGTTCAAAAAGCACTCGGCCAGGACAACATTGACGAGCTCCTGAGGTTGAGTGAAGAGTACAACAAAGGTGCGTTTCGCAACGAGCATGTACTCTCAGACGCTGACGTTTCTAAGCCGAACAAGAAGTCGCCGCTGCCCGATCCTCGGCAGGAAGCATCGCAGAGGAGCGAAGAGAAGAAGTTGCCTCTGTACATAGCGTGCACACGGCGCACAAGTCTTCTCATCATCCTCCCGCAAGCGCTGCTCCACCCCCAAGTGTCGCACCGGCGCCCGCTCCCGCACCTCCTCCACCCGTCATGGCTTATCCGCCGCCTGCTCCCGCCCCGCCTGTCTACGTGGCTCCTCCACCCGTTGCGGCGCCGCCACCAGTTATCATTCCTGCTCCGACGATCGTCGAGGCCGCGCCTCCGGTGGAAGTTATCGACCGTAGGACCGTGATTCGCGAGATATCTCCAGCACGCACAGCGACGACGTCTACGAGCAGCTACGATTCTCATTACCATCATCACCATCATCATGATGACCTCGTCGTCGGTCCCGTCGTTCATCGCTCCAGATCACGCTCTCGATCAGGGCGAGAGATTCGCGCTGAGATTCGCGCTCTCGAAAGGGAACTCGCACATCGTCCAAAGGGCGAAATTGGGGAGCGCGAGGTCGTCCGCACTGAGAGGCTCCCTGACGGGGAGCTCGTCATTTACCAAGAAAAGGTGGAGCGGCAGGTCGCGGGCCCCAAGCCCCCTCGCATTGAAAAGGACAAGAAAGGTAGGCTGTCCATTAGCGTACCAAAATATCGATGAAGGTGCGCATCGTCTACAGCTTCTGACGTGCATCAACATGGGGGCAATGGCTGACGACATTGCGCAGGTCCGCCTCCCAAGTTGCTGAGAGCAATGTTGAGCACACTTACGTGAGCGGTGACGAAAGTTGGCCGCACAGAATTCAGTGGACGGCCGTGTCAGGCAAATGGACACATGTGTTTTTCGTTGGGAATGAGTAGGATGTGTATGACGCCTTGTATTTTGCATCTGGTTTGAGCCCGAGGCAAGGACGGTTTGCAGTGCAGTGAACGCGTATAGAGAGTCCATGTCGGACTTGCGAGTCTTGGGATAGGATTGGATTATCTTTTGGTCATTTGTTTCGAGGTTGGAAGCAATAGTTTGATATGGGTAGCGCCGGGCACATTTGGGCGCTTGGGGGTCGGAGTTGAGCTTCTGATGATGCCACGGTCACGACGCAACGATGACTTTACTTTCTCCATTATGGCTCTTGAAGCATGACAAGTACTTGTGTTTCCATACGCCCGGCAATGGTCAAGTCCCGACTGACACCTACAGGTCGCGAGCGCCAAGTGTGTGACGAAAGGTCACGAGGCGCCCCAATGGTCAGGTTTGCTCGTGCCACACCGAGTCAAATAGGGGCCACATTGGCTGAGCCGGGGAGGTATCAAGTGAGTCGGGCTGTGGTTGGTAGAGGCACTATTGGCTGACCTTGCCGTAATATTGACACTTGGACAGTGCAAAAGTTGTGTAGTAAAAGCCATTACGCCAACGTATGTAGGTATGTATGTAGGGTAGTTAGAACTTAGAGGGAAGTGGGAGGTCCACGGTCAACTAGCTGAGAGGGGAGAGGAGGACGGTACGAATACTGGAACCAGGTTTTGGGGTTTTCTGGCTCGGCGCGGCGCGACGGCAAAGTAGTTGCGGTGAGAGGGATGACGATGGCGATTTTGGATTGTTGTTGAAAAGGTGGACGATGCATAGAAGAGACTTGTTGATGAAAGCGGCGATTCTCCAGACTTATATGTGATCCCGGAATTGTCAACTGTAGAACAGGCTCCGTATGTGTTTTACATGTAAGTCAAGTCATGTAAATTTGAGTCTTTCAAGTAATTATAGCACAGACAATGCAATCCAAATATCCCTAGAACCCGATTGACCATCCTAATCTCGGCGTCGGTATTCTCTCCCTCACGACGTCTAGAACGTCGCTCTTTTGCTCATGCGTTAGCGAACCCCAGTTACGAGAGAAGCGCTCGACAGTCTTTGAGTCGTACGACGGCCTGTGCCCGGCGGCGACAGGTCTAGCAGCATCCGGCGCGTGCACGTCGAGGCTGCTGACGCTTTGGACGTCAGGTGTTTGGCTGTCGCTGCCTATACCACTATCACCGGAGAAGGACCCGGTCTGACTCCGCGGCGGCCCTGTGATCTGAGTGTCCGAGGTGGTAGGCATTTGCGGGCTGGCGTGGTTGATGGTGATCTCGGGAAAGGCGGGCGGCGCGGAGCCGTCTGCCAGCCCGGTGAGTTCGGCGCCGCCCAACTCTGCGGCCAAGGCACCGCTCGAAGCCGCCGACGAACCTGCCATGGAGAGAGCGACCGCGCCGCTGCCCGTGCCGCCGGCCGCCACGGCGAGGCCTTTGATGATGCCCTGCGTCGCCACGTTGACTTCGGCACCCCCCTTGAGCTCGGATGCGTCTGTGACGTACTCGGTGCTGCCCTCGCCCACGAACGGGACGGGGTCAGAGTCCCCCGCGCGGCTGTGAGCATCCTGTTCAAGAACCATTGTTGAATCGAACGTTTCCCCTGAGGCGAGAGTATTTGTGTCCCCAGCCGGTGCTGGCCCCTGAGGCGTCGGCGTTGCGACCATAGACAATGTCGTCGAGGTCTTGCTCTGTGACGGCGTGGTGCTCGGACGGGGGTTCCTCTTCAACGCTGCGGCAATCTCGGCGGCTTCCTGCGCCTTGGCTTCGTCGTCTTGGGATCCGGTGTTGAGGGACTTGAGGTAGAGGAGGAGCATAAAGGCCACCATCTGCAGGGACTCGGCCCAGGTGAGTTCGCGCGTCTGCTCCTTGACGCTGGTCTCTGTGGGTAGGGGGATGGCCGAGCATAGTCCCAAGAGCCCGACGATGAGGAAAGTAGAGGGCTTCATGTTTCCTGAAAGAAAGTATGATGGGGATGAGCTGACGACTTCTCAAACGCCATCTTCGCCGGAAAACCACGTTCCTTTATTGACTTGGAAAGATTGCTGAAACTGGAAGTTTCGGAAACTTTTATCCTACTCAAACCCACTATCGTCTGTTGGTAAACCAAGGAGTTACGTATTAATGCGCACGAGTTCCACTTGGCCAAGAAGACATTGATCTCGAAAAGCCTTGACCTCGTCTAGAGTTCCGCAAGACCCATAACATGAAGCTGGACCCATCCGGCAATGAAACAATCCCAACTACGAACAGCGAGTAATTGTCGCGCCCAGGAGTGACGAGGAGAAAGAAAGGACATGATGGGAGTATTTTCGCATAGATACCAGTCCTATAGCTGTGCTTGCACAACGGCGTGTGTCAACTTCGACTTCCTGCCATTGATCAAACATCTAAGTGATGTCTGCACCGAGGGTTCCGTGCTGGTCCACACGAAGCAAGCACGCGACAATTAATACATCTATTAAGAGTAGATCTAAGTTCAATGAATGTCATGATAATCCATACTCACCGAGGCTCCGCCAATAGAGCGAGAGAAGGGGGTGTCCACTTGGGGATTGTCGTTTGTCAAGACCCCACTACATCTATACAATGACATCCAATTCATCGTTGAACCCGTCTTTCCGGATAGGGCTGAGCTGACAGAAGGTTGGCGCGAAGGATTCCAGCGGGCGTGCTGGCTGTCGCATTTGCCATAGAAGTCGGAGTGCTGCTCCGTGGCGACTGCCGATTAGCTGATCTTTGACGTATTGTCGAACCACCTCATCGAGATTCGAGAGGTTACTCTATGATATGGTAATAGTCCCCTTGTTATATACTCAAATTCGACGACCAATGCCACTTCAATACAGCTTTAGAAGGGGAGTCTGCTTTGGCCGGTAAGATGCTTCATCCAGCGGCTGAAAGCAAAATGACCGGTCATCATCAGGAATCTCGTCTCCAGCCCATTGTCGGTAGCGAAGCGAAGATGAGGCCTATCTCATATTCAGTACATGTCGATACTGGCTCGAGGTCTGTATCTGAATTCGGAAAGTGGCATGACTTTTGGTGTACTGCACAATATCGTCCATCGTACGGTAGATCTCAATGTGGAAAATCTACGCCTTTGCTTCTTTAGCAGTTGATCCCGATATGAATCCAACCACCTTTCTTCTATAAAACCTTGCATACAGCAGGAAATCGGTGTTTGAATGCAAACAGGGGTACTCCTTGGGAATCGCAAGTTACGCAACAGTCCTGCTGAGCCCATAGTCTCGGGGAGGCTACGATTCAACGACGTGTTTTCCCTTGAAAGATGAAGCCAAGACAAAGTTGTAACGACAACCAGGAGTTCATGGCAATATGTGAAGAGAATCAGCAACGCGCAATTTCGCCAGTTTCAAGACCTCGACCCCTTCAGCCGGTAAAAGCTGGCAACCTTTCGAGCCAGCTCTGCCATCGCTGCGGACACAAAACGGGCGCCGTGATCCAGGGCTCCGCCTTGGTGTCCTCCAAGAGCTCATCCAGCCGAGGCAGCAAGGCCCGAACCGCCTCGGCGTGCATAGAGTAGATGGCGCTCCGCGAGAGACCGGCCCTTTCCACGTACCAGCTCATGTCCTCAAGAACACATGAAGCCTCGTACAGCCGCAACATCTCGGTCGTCACCTTTCCGGACGCGCGGGCTGCTTCATAGGCCATCCGCTGGCCCGTAGCCTGGATGAGCATGCGTGAGCGAGGCAGGATATGCGAGTTGAACATGTCGCTGCGGTGCGTGCCGCCGGCCGCCTCGATGTCGGCCAGGATATCCGAGGCGTCTTTCCATACTCCTGCTTCGTGCCTTGCGAGTGGTGACTCTGGGTCACGAGCGGGCGGAACAGTGCAGCGGCCAAGCAGTATTTCTGATGCAAGACCTACACCAAGGGAGTCAAGTCAGCCCATTGCATCTGGCGAGCAAGTGAGTTTCGAGACGATTGTGAGACAGAATGGGCAACTCACGAATACAGAGAACCAGACTGTCTCCCTCAGCGATCGAGTTACCTCTGATGGCCGAGGCCAGCTCAACAACCTGGTTGTGAGCATACAAGCCCTGCCACCCAAAGCGGTCCATCAGCTCATTCAACATGGTATAACCGGCGTGAGTGGCCGTCTGCTTGAACACACATGCAAGCGTAGACTGCAACGTTGCGTCTCTGGTGCGGCAGAATCTCTCACACGTGTCAGAGGCAAACGCATCCAGCACCGCCGCGTGCACCAAGGTCGTCAGGATGGGCGTGTGCTGCGTGGAGAAACCAATGATTGGCACGGGCTTCTTCCTCCTCCCGTCAGCGACATGCCGCCGTTGGCTGTACCGTCCCAAAATGTATCCTGAAATCCGGAGGCAGGGTATGTTGAGCATCGAGATGCCCAGGGTGCCCACTGAAACACGATGGATCTGGCGGAAGAAGGCAGAGTGCGGATCTACGGGCTCTTCGACTTCGCCCAGCAATGCCCATGGTTCTAGTCGGACATGGTCAAAAGTCGTCATCGCATGGTCTACGACCTTGGGTCCGGGGCGCGAAGGAAGCACACGACAGGTCACGCCGGGTGCCATCCGATCAGCTTCGGAGATGCGGACTATGAACGGCCGAGTGCTTCGTTTCTCCCCATCCACGACCAGTCTTGCAACGACAACAGCCAAGCGCGGTATTCCGGCGTGGGGCGTCGTAGGAGGCATGACCTTGGCCGCGGCCGTAGAAGGCGTGTGTAAGTCAAAGGACCCATCAGCGTTCCTCGTCGCCGTCGTCTCAATGTTTCGCGCGTCCAAGCCGTGGCCCAGCTCGGTCAGCATGAACTCGCCGCAGATTGCAAAGTCCTGCAAGTCTTGCAGGATAGGGTACAAGTCTGGCCGCTTCGAAGCATACGAGGCAATCGTCCCCATGCACAGGTTCCAGTGAATGGTCAAGATGGTGGCGGCGGCCGAGTCCGCAGTCGCGATGTCTGCGGAACTCAACATACTTCAGTTAGCATGAGGTTCCCAGACTTGCAGATTGCAGACACAAGGGCAAAAGGACCAAAGAAACTCACAACTTGTGTGAAACGCCCAAAACTTGGGGGTCAGCTTGGCAATGTCTTGCACAGTCATGCCAACATGTTCGGCAATGCTACGCGCTCGACTGTAGGCGACTCTGATACGTTCAGCTGACGGCGTATCTTCCGCGTAAGCCTCTGGAGCCCAGAGGTCCTGTTGTAACAGTTCGATGGCGGAATCCATCATATGAGAGGAACCAGGAAGCGCATGAAACGAGATTGGTCAAGGATTGAACCCAAATATGGAGCGTTCAGTAAAGCCTGGCGATGTGAAGACAAGATAAAACGAACAAGCACCGCCACGGCTTTACATATTCGCTCGACGACCGGGCTATCTTGTAAACGCCTCAGTCACTCCCGGGCAAATGGCCTTGAAATCGCCCGACAACCGCGCATTGTGGAGCTGCGATACCTGCAACGTTGTATTATCGTTCTACCATGATCTCCACCGCCTCGGCTCAAGATGCTCTTGCCGATGCCCCGGAGCGAGTAAATGGCGTGGTCCAAGTCCGATCAGAAGGGGAGAACATGTACACTTTCGACTGATACGCGTCGGCATCAGTAGCAGTATTTGGATAGCCGCTCCCTGGTCATGATACCATACCTGTCGTGGCAGAGCGGGCGGTTTCAAGTCTGGGGTGTTGCAATTTTGTGCCCGAATTCGAGTCGCCGGTGATCCAGTCCGCTCGAACACTCAACCCTCGGCTACAGAACATGGTGGGCGCTGTACATACTTTCCGTATAGCTCGTTCGAGACCCATGGCTTGTCCTTCCTTAACCTGGGCCGGGCGCATGCACAACAACCGCGGTGTCAAAATGCAAGCATTCGTGGTCAAATGAACCCTTTCGACAGAACTGTCATCAGCCAGCACATGGCCATGAAGGGTATCTTGCGCCTCTTCAGCTTTCAGCCTTTGACGTCTTCGTGCTGTAACCCTGCCTCGGCAGCCTTTTCGTCGGCGATGCGACAGAGCGCTGCCCATTCATCTGCAGATACCCGGCTCACACTCAACCGGGACTGTTTGAGCATCTGCATGTTCTCGAGTGGACCTCCGGCTTTTCCCAAATCGCGGAGCTCGCGCAGGAAGATGGGCACGGCGAACTTGCGACGGAACTCGACGTGAACCAAGCTCCATCGAGGAGCCTCCTTGGTCGAGGCTGGGTCGTAGTAGGGCGTGCCGGGGCGGCGGGCGCTTTCTGCCGTGAGATGAAAAGTCAGCGTCGCGTTTAATTGGCAGCTTACACAGCCTCTTTGCGGGATCTGAAAGCAAGGGTGGGCGTGACAGGCAGGCAGATGGGTCGAAGGGGTCGTGGCTGTAGCGTGTTGGTAGAGAGCGACGAGATGGGAGCACCTACTATCTTCGGAGAACTCCTTGACAATCTCCATGACACCCACGATACCGGGCTCTTTACAATTTGAGTGATAGAAGAAGGCCTTGTCGCCAGCGTTCATGTTGCGCATGTGGTTCCTGGCTGGGATTGTGTGTGAGCAAATGTCAAGTGTGGTGATTGCCATTGAGTCGTGATGATGTACCTGCGTATGCCCGAATACCTGAGGATGAGGTGGAAATAGTCAGCAAATATACAAGCAGGGAGAACTAACAGAAAGATGTCATAGGATCCCAATGTGTAGTGAGAAAGTGCGAGAAGTGCGATCATCATAAGAGCGTGAACGAGAGTGAGGATGAACACGAAAACGACATGGATAGAAGTAAAGAGTGGGATTGAAGAACTCACCGTCCCAGCCCTCAGGCTTCGTCTTGGCTCGCAAGTCATCAATAGAGAACCTGACATCGATGCCATTCTCAAACCTCGATTCCGGCTCGGCCTTCATGAGCCAATACCATTCTCCGTCGTGACGGGGGGCCTCTGAGTTAATTGCGGGAATGGCATCGACATCTTCGGACTCGGATCCGCTGTCTTCAGCTTCTTTTGCATCTACCTTCGCGGGAGACTTCATTTGAGTTGCCTTAAACTTGGACTTGCCCGGCTTTGCCTTCCCATTCGCATTGGGCTTTCCTGTGGTGGATGAGGGCCTCTTGTGATCGCCGCTCACTGACGCGTCCTTTCCTTGCGGCTTCACCTTATTGCTGGACGCAGCCGTCTTCTCAGAAGTTCCGCTTTGTCGCCGCTCCTTGCTCTCCGCAGCTTTCTCAGATTCTCGGCGGATGTTGTCGCCTGGCTTCTTGGATGCTGCCGCAGCGGCTTGTCGAGATGAGCGTCGCTTCGCTACGGGCTCTGACGCGTCGTGCGGGTCTCCATGTACAGCCGCCGAGGTGCGCTTCCGTCTGCCTGACATTGTGATATGTGATCCTATGAGCGTATATTGATGGACGATTGGGGCGAATAGCTCAAGCGTTGAGAATGGTGAACGACGTTGGATGGAAGTATGTTGTATCGAGAGCTAGGCAATGCGGGCTGCCGCGTCTTGGCGCGTTTCGCTACTCCGTACTCCGCAGTGCACCGAAGGCGGCTGATCCCAGACATCGACGTCAGCCTCATCAACCTGGGAACATATTCGCGAAAAGCTAATTTATGGTTTAGCTCGGAGTAGTAGTATATCTAGTATCTTCAATGAGATATTTTTCTTCCAACCCTCTATTTCAGAAAAGACCGATGCGGTACAGTGATATGAGAAAATGCTTACAATAATTTACTGAGTGGTTGACTCCACGTGAGACTTACACGTACAAATGGGGCGACCAGTGATCGTTTTAAATCACAGCAAATACCAGACGTAACAGCGCGAGCACAAGCAAAGAGGCAGAGAACCGTACGATTAGAGAGATGAACATTCTCTTAGAATGAGTCGTCGTCGTGGCAGATTCCCATCGCAAGTGTCAACGTCTTTTGATCATATAGTATTGCATTATGGCTCAAAAGGACATGGGGCAACATCCCAAGAGGAGTGCAAGATCAGGCGAATAAGCTTGAACAATGATTCGATGACCATTCGGTGAAGAATTACCCACGAAACACGTATTGAAGCGACGACCTGTTTGTATGACCGTTTCTGTCGTTGCTATCTCCACGCTTAACTTCGATCGTCCATTGGCAGACCAGAAGCTCCAGTACGCAACGCCACTGCATTGAGAGGCCATCACATTGTCGCAAGCATCTTGACGCTTTTATGCAGTAAAGGCTCCTTTCATATTCTGTCGCAGAGTTCCATGACAGAAGGACGGTGATCATGTGTGATGTGTCAACATGAAGGCTTCATCAGGTGGCGATTCGTACTGTAAGTAAAGATTTAAGCCTGCAGACACGCGCAAGGACCATATCAACGTTGGTAGACTCTTCGTACAATAGCAAACAAACTTGAGGAGGATGAAGGTCAAGCTGAAAGGTCTCTGGAAACTCTTTTCCCTGCTCTCGTGAGCGACAGGTCAATGAGGCGCAGAAGCATCGTGCAAATGACCAACCAGCTTCGCAGCATCTCCTTTTCGACAGACAGCAGTTTTGGGGGCTCAAAGACAGCCATGGCGGCCGGAAGAGCTTCCAAATCATCAAATAAGTCCAGAACGTAGTGAAAAGGGTTACCGAGGATGATGGGGGAGTATGTCCGGACGGGTGACGTTGGAAGCTGGCTCGCTGATTGGTCCAGACCAGGGACCGGGGGAGCTCCCTCTCTGCAGGACTACCCTCATAAAGGTCTGCTTTCCCCCCTTCCCCTCCTCTTTCCACTTCTTCTTCCCTTTCTCTCTCTTCCTCTTACTTTCACCCACCACATAGTTGCAACCACCTGCGAGCCACAACCGCTTAGACCCGGACCCCCAACTGGCTTGTCACTTCCATGAATGACTAAGAGACAGTCTAATTGGATCACATTCGAAGTCGTTCTTGGGCAAGAAAGCGTTATCACGATGGAGTACACGAAGAGGTCTAGCAACAGCCTCAGAGGGTCCCAACGGTCGTTGGAGGCGCGCGTGCTCGAACATGGAAGCCATTGGTCGTTAGGGGAAGGCCCACATGGGCGTGCATCGACGTCTCCTGGAATAGATCGAATGATGCTTGAAGGCTCGAGAGTCGGCCCGCGAGTAACGAGACCTACTTCCGCAGCTTTGCAGCTTGAGATAATGCCATCGGGATGGGAGGCATCTGAGAAACGAGAAATACCGGGACCTCTCAGTAGTCCTCATTTCGATCACGATCAAGTGGCACGGACTCGACGTCGACCAAGAGTATTACCCGAGCCGTTCGAGAGCGACTTCATACTTTTCCCAGATGAACTATCTTGCACTGGTCAGATAACGAGTTCTGAGACGTCGGGGAAGGAGTACCACGCAAGTCCAGCTTACCACAATGACCAAAGATTGGAAGCATGCGGCAGTCGCTCGGAACCAGCAGTCACGGCCCAAAGAAGCCATACAGACCACGCCCTGCTTCACGTGGGAGCGTGGGATATGCCACTGCCAAGTAGTGACGTTGAATCTACTTACGAGCTTTTCGATGAGATCGATGAATGGTCGTTCAGCAACGGCCCTATTCGGAGCTCTCCGACGGCTCGCTTGCCGACACCACCGCTTCCTCCCTTGGCGATGAGCACGGAGTTTTGTGCTTGCTGCGGCAAGTGTACTGCGGAAAGTGAAGACGAGGTCAATGAAGTCTGGCACATGACGACGAGAGCTAGAGGAAACGCTCGACGTGAGTGTTGCCACACTTCACCAATGGTACGCCTTGCGATGCTGACTAGGTACTTGTTAGTGGCATGGGCCAAGACGTACATGAACCAGGTCGAGTCTTGCAGCAAGCATGTTCAATCAGGCGAGAAACTCACCCATTCTGTGAAAGCTAGAAGGTAACACATCAACATGCGCCGGCTACAACAGCGTCTTCAGCGAGTCCTGCCGCTCCGTAGATATGGATGATGCTCTTTCTGATGAGAGAGGGTAAAGTTGCTGGCTGATTTCGACTCGATTCGTGCCAAGAAAACGGGCAAAAACACAGATTAAGACACTATTGTGCTGAAGCAGCATAACAAATTGTGCTATCGCGAGGACTGGAGATCTAGTAGGATCTAGGGAGTGAGCCCCTGAGGCCTCCAGCGTGCCCTATCATGCTCGTTGCATGAATGTTCATATGACAGCACATGTAGAAAGTCATGATTTGATTTCAATAATGGTCCTTTGGCTGGCCATGCTCAAGAATACAAGCGAGGTGAGGTTGGAGACTGGCGATGATGTCCAAGGATTGAGTCGACGTTCCGGACTATGCTGCCTGGAGTATGAGGTACCTGCCTGAGGAGGCAAGCACAGGGGAGAGAAAATGACTAAGCAGGAGTCTTTACCTGATGAGTCATCAATGCACCACTGAATCTTTGACGTGTTGTTCAAGTCACACAAAGTCATCATGGATTCCCTCACAAACGCCAACTGAAACCCATGGTGATGTTGACCATGGATGCGATTTTGCATCATTTCGCTCGCTCAAAGCCATGATCGAGAGAAGGTCTATCAAAAAATGTGGCTCCCTGTGCCAATGTCGCCAATCAACCCTTGTCCATACAGAAATTGTACTCGGCAAAAGCCTTCAACGCAAACCACCCGTACCATGTCTTGATGCCACATTCAGGTGACTAGAAGGGGGAAAATATGTACTAACAGTCCTTAAGGTAACTTCATCAGGAAAAGGGGGAATCATTGCAATCGTCTACTTTCCAGTACGCCCGCCAAGCATGTCTCATCTCTCGCCTGCTTCAGGAAGGGCACCAGCTTCGTTCCGCCAGTGCCCGTCAGCTCTTCATCGGCTGTGGATAATGACGAAGAGCTTGCCAGGTTCTGCTTCGGCTTGGGCATCGTCACGGCCACGGTCCCATTTGTGGCGCATTGATCTGCCCGGGGCTGCATCGGCCGCATCTGTTTCGACGGCAAGATGATGTACCGCGCCACTATCTGAATGTGCTTGTCACGGAAGCTGCTCAAAGCCTTGGTTGCTGCCACAAACGCCTCTCGCATGCGGTGTTGTTCCTCGGTACTGGGGGGAGCCAGGGCCAATTCTCGGATGCTGCCCATGCGGGCTGCGTGAACCAGGAAGCGTCGATGGGGACCCGGCATGTACTCGCGCACTTCGGTATGATAACTCGCCTGACCAGCACTGCCGTGGTCCTTGTGCTCGACGCCAAGAACGACGTCAAAGAACTGGATGAGCGAGCTTTGACCGTTGCTGCCTCCTCGCAGCTGCCGCCACTCGCCCTTGCCGTCGCCCTCGTCATAGTATACGCCCCTTGGCAGGCCGGCGGCCTCCATGTTCTTGCTGCCAGCCAAAAATGGCCGAATTTCGTGAAAGAACACCATGGGATCGCACTTTTCATACATCCGTTCCAACAGAGAGCTGACACCTTGAATGCATCGCCGCAAGTCGTCCAGTGCGTCAGTGATTACTTGGTAGTCGCGAGTCTTGACAGCGGAAAATGCACCCATCATGGTTTGCAGGATCCCGGCCGCCTTGGCCTCCATGGCGACACTGAGCAGCAAGAACCATGACTCGGACTCTGTACCGGTGAAGGAGAATAGTAGCTTCAGATCGTCAATTTCGGAAAAGTCATTGCCGGCACAGGAGAAGTTCCACAGATTGGCGGCGGCGTAGGTGAGAACCGGCGGTAGCTCGAGATGCTCCGAGACACTCAGGAACGGGAGCGTGATTTGAGGCGGTAGAATCTGAGAAAAACCCCATCAGCCGATGCACAGGAACAGCCACGCAGCCAGTTTGGCTTCGGGCGAGACACTCGGACGCGGCCATACCTCATTCGGCTCTGGTCCCCCCCAGACGTGTGCGTGTGTCATAAACGCCAGCATGACATATGCCCTTCGCCATTCTGCCTCGGATCTCAGATGTGCGCTTGAGAGTATGGGAAGGTCATTGATGAGATCGTGGATGGCGCCGGTGCGGATGTGCGTCGGGAGCTGCTCGACAACCTCCTCCCAGGGCTCATAGTAGGGATCCGCGAGCCTCTTGCATGGCTGATGCTCTGGAAGGAAAGCGTTCCTGGAGACAGCAAACTCGGAAAGATCGACACCGGGCTTGCCGTCGTGCGGCGCAACAATAACAGCGTGAGGCGACATGGTGTCGCGAGGTGTTGTGTGTGATCAAATCTCTAGGGAAGTCGTCGACTTTGACTCTTGAGGAAAATGTTACTGCCGAGATGCTTCCTGGAAGTTGATAGGACACGACAGCTTGAACATAATCTAAAGACGGAGACTCTGAAACGAGCGGGACCAACGGATGTATAAATGTTTGGGTGGCTCTTGAGCTGGTGTCTTTATCAGTCGACTGGGGGTTGGTATGTATGCCAGGAGGCAGGCGCGCAGCAAGTTGTTTATTAGGCAATCCCGGATCGACAGGCCTATTTGGTAGCTGCCGTCCACGACCACCCACTCGGTTCTTCTTCAACGACATCATCTCGCTCACCCAAAAGTCTGCTGCTGGCCATGCTGCTGGCCCAAGAGGCATGCGGACACAGTGCATACAGGGGGTTCGGCTCGGTCCTCTGTCGCATTTATCCGCGGCCGACCGACCGTGTGAGAAAGCTTAGCCCTCTCCGAAGCCCGCCGCGGGCCCCCCTTGTTTCCCCCAGGTCAGCATCCGAGGCAGTGGGCCGCCGATCTCGACAGATGACGAGATGGGGCGGAGACTCGAGCAAAAGGGGCCGTCTGCCTAACCGGCGCTCGTGCTCTTGCCGAGTGTCCAGTGGGTCAAGGCGCGAGATATGCATGATAATCGGGTGTCGGCATTTTGCTGTGCGTGTTCGATACAGCCACCGCAGACAACGCGGGACCTGGGCCGCCAAACCGGGTCAATGTGAATGGCGGACGAGGGAAAACTGTGGACCGTTGGGGGCGGAGCCGGAGCCGGCGGAAGCGGAAGACGGGAGACGGAAGCTCGGATGTGGTGAGCACCAGGAGCGGAAAAGGGCTACCAAATAAAGTTCCCGGACGGATAGGTGCGGGATGGATGCGTGTGTGTAAGCTAATTACTGTAAGTTATGCCGTCAACAAGCATCTACTGCCGCTTTTCTTCTCATCCATCTTGTCTCTTCACCTTTGTCGCATTACGATTGACATTGCGTTTAACAGGCCATGTCAGTCCGCACGCCCGCCCCCTTTCCGCTCATGAGCAGAGCAAACAACTTGCTGTCAGTTGATGAAAGCCATGTGCTCTTGCGGCCCGGGTTTAGAGGTCGCCGGCATGGATTGTCACGCCGTCCTGGTCCTTTAGCCTTGATCCCTGATGTTGGGCAAAAAATAGAAGCAAACGGCGAGCGCTTTTAGTTTGCTTACAACATCATAGTGATCCGCAATCTGACACAAGACGGGGAAAGGGGACAACGAGTCGATCAATTCGAAGCCCGAAGGCTGAGCCTTGAGCGTCCGTCCAAGTTCGGCCTAGATGGCCTACGGAGAAGCCCGTCTTGTGATTGATATCGCTCGACCCTGGGCCCCTGTGCCCAGCTGCGAGTCGCTTTCTTTCCCCTCAAGCCAGCCCTTGTGTCGCCTGGGTGAGATATCGGCGACTTTCCATCAAGAGGATTGAAGTCGGGGCGCCTCGACACTCCAGATCGTCGGCGCCGCAAAGGGGGCAGGCATTCAAAAGAAAGGAAGCAGTCTCAGTCATCCCAGGGACCATGTGCCGTCAACCAGGACGGACCCTTGCACGCTTTCCCCCTCTATCAATCGACGTTACATCGCCGAGCTTGGCATTAGGGCTGAGATAACGTACGACCGACCCTGCTTGCAGCCTGCAAGGTAACCGGATGGGCGAGCCTGTCGAATCGCGCAATAATGTTACAGGGGCACGAATTGGGACTTTGACGTCTTCTCTCCCCAATGCCTGTGGTTCCCAAGCGGGTGTGTCGTACAGCGACAGGACCTGCTTTGCCGAGGCGGGCTCAGGCGTCTTCGTCCACGGACGACTGTCCCGATGCGTACAGACACAGCTCGCACCGTTTCAAAGAGAATTAATAACTCAAGGATTTGCGCTTTGTAAGTCGTCAAATCACTACTCAATGGGAAGCCCAAATGGGACATGTCAAACCCGGCAATGGTTCGACTTGTAGATATTTCTCCGCATTTCGCGTGGCTGCACGAGGCAGAGTATGTATCGAGTAAAGACTTTCTCTGACCGTCATACCCGTCGGCGTTTCTCCTCTTGAGAGCCGCGACAAGATGAAACACCGCACTCAATTCCGCTGATGGCGACCAGCCCGACGCCTCAAACCAGCCAGCGACGCGGCTGCCGTCAAGCCAAGATAGGAAACTTGGCGGCTGCCACACACACACACACACACACACACACGCACGCACACACGCCCCGAATGAACACAAACAAAATAACGCTCAGCTTGCCTCCGATCGAGAAAGTCTCAGCCGCTCAGGGCTCAAAGCCCGTCGAGGGCGCTTCCATAAGCACTCCGGATAGCCCCCATCTGGGTCGCAATCTGCCGGTCCTTCTCAATCAGGCTCACGACGCGGTCATCCAGCCTGAACGCGTCATCCCTCTCGGCCCTCTTGAAGGGCAGGGTTGGCTTGCAGGCGTCGACGTCGGCAAAGTAGTGAAAGTGCGCCGGCAGCTCCACGCCCCAGGTGCCGACGTTACAAGAGGGGTTCGCGATGCCCTGGCAGACGACCAAGTCTCGGGCCCTGGGCTGGTCCTCCGTCATGCCCGCGTGGGCGATCCAGTACTCGGGCGAGGTGTGCGCGTAACCCCAGGCCAGTGGCGGCAGACGTGGCACCGGGTCGCCCCCGTGTGTGACGCGATGGATGGTGCCGGGCTGTGACATGACAAAGTTTGCAAACTCGACGTTGCCGACTCGGGGGGCTCCAAAGGTGAAGGCATCGACGGCCATGCCGCCTCGGCCGAGGTAAGCGGCTGCCACTGTCGCCACGGCGCCACCGAGCGAATGGCCTGTTGCAATGATTCGATATCCCGGGTTCTGCGCGAGCGCCCTGCTCAAGGTCTCGTTGGCCTGGACGGCAATGTCCTCCCACGCCTGGTAGAACCCCGTGTGCATTTTGCAGTCCGGCACCAGGTCGCAGGCTTCCCAGCTCACCTTTAGATCGGTAAACCAGTTCTTGAGACTCCACGAACCTCGGACCGAGAGAACGACTTCGCGTCTGGCGTGATCAAGGCTGACGTATCCGGTCGTATCTGAACGTCCTCCGCTGACCGCGTCGTTAGTTGCGGATGCCGTCATTGACAGTCGAGGATTGAAAATACACACCTAAAGGAGCCTAGGACGGTGACGTTGCTGCCCTCGACCAGCGGACACTTGCCGCTGCAAGCGATGGCCTCTCCGGCTCTTCTCCCACCGTTGCAGTAAGCGGCTGAGGAGTGCTGAGCATAGAACTGCAAGTCGGCTAGGAGCTCCTCGTGCCGGGGTACCTGAACGCCACTCCGTGAGCAAGGGGGAAGTCGGGATGTCTATCCCAGTTCGGGTCACACACCTTTTCGAAAGCCATTGTCTCATCTGGACGGGAGCAAGAGTGGGATGGATTCGTCACCCGTATCTTGTCCAGTGGCTTGGAGGGCACCAACTTGAAACCCCTTTTCCACGACGGAAGACCGGTTTTGGAGCAGGCCAGTCTCGACGTGCAGTTGGCCTTGCAATAGCCAAGCTCTCCAGTATACTTGGAGCATTCCGAGAAGGACTTGCTCACGTCGAGGTCGTTATCGCTGCAAGCTGAGCTCAGGCGGCAAGTTACCTCGTCGTGGAGTGGGAGCCCCTGCGCGATGTGCAATAAAGTGCTGCCTACGAGGAACGGCACGTGGGTAGACTTTCTGTACTGGCACTCCAGGGACACGGTCCAGTTCAGGTCCACGTTGTCTCCGGTGACAATCCTGGCAAGGGCCTACAACTTGTCAGGGTTTGATGCTTCAGCCAGTTCAGCTCAATGTCATACCGGGCCGTTGATCTTGTTGTCTAGAGCGAAAGCCTGGACCGCGCTCGCCAGGTCGGCGTTGATGACTTGTGCCATGGCCATGCCTCGTTCACCTGCTGATGGAAAAAGGGGGAAGCGTTATGGCGTTTGTGCGAGGTGAGAATGCTGAAAAGCAAAACATCTGAGAATTTGGTGATGATTTAAGGTCTTTATATTCCCATTCATGTTGGCACGCCACTCCCTATGAACCTTGAAAACGCAGCCGCTTGACAGTAACGGCGACTTCAATCAATAGTCCATGTCTCTTGGCTGACAGCGACTTCATGGGGCTGTCAGAGACTTGTTGCGGGTCTACATCGACACAAGCATGGTAGTTTTGCTATACGAACAGAACCCCTTGTATGTTAGTAAACTATCGATGATATCGGCGATTTGTGGGAGGAAACATCATGCTTCACAACAATTGTACGAAGAGCATGGAGCCACACGTCATCCTTTAAAGAGGTTCTTCAAGATCCTACTGAATATTTACGTATATGGCATCATAAGTCGTCCGTCGGAACCGAGGTGCGGACCTAGGTCGTCCAGGCTATTGAATATATATTCGGATCAATGAAGGCGGGTCAACTGACGGTGCAAAATAGATACTTTTCAACGATTCAAACACACCAATCAAATCTCATGTGCTGCAATACTCGAGTCTGTATGGAGCAATGAGGCATATACCGGCGATAGTCATGGTGGTCAAACTACCCGGGTAAAATGATGCAGACTATCTCGACGGGCTGCACAGGACTTGATTTCTCGTACGAGGATGGCGGTCAGCCCTGAAAGTCACCGACTCTATATTAAGTGCCAAGGTTTCACCTGCAGAAACCCTTTCGAACAGCACAATGTCCGGCGCAACCTGTGAATTGAAGACCAGACTCCGTAGGCTTGAGGGTGCCAAGGTAAAGCATGCAAAGCTGGTTCGAAACATTTCTCTTCTTACGCAATTCTATGAGTTTAAAGTATCGGATCAGTACTATACAAAGAACTTGTGTATTTATATTGTGCGCAGATTTAGAGCATCGATACCGATTTAAGGTTGATTATAGACTTGCAGGACTGTGGAATAATATTGCTATCAGGCGGGCCGTGATATTGGATGTCTCCCTTGTTAAGACCCAGGATGCCGACTATACAGTACATACTGTACTGCGCAAATATCTCTTACCCCGGATGGCATAAAATTCTGCAATGCCAAGCGTGGTATCGAGACTTGGCAGCCCGAAAGAGCGGATAATATTCATCTTGGCTTTTCCACAATACAGCCCTACATCAATGCTGTGACGGTGAGTCCATCAGAGCAGCTCACCAATTTGACTCATCAATACCACCTTGCCATTCGTATCGGAGAAACTTGCCTATTTCACGCTCAAGTTGCGCGGCACTCACTTCATGCTCCAGCTTTTCACTTTGAATGAACTCGCGGGCGATATTAGAAGTCGAATTCGCCCCCTACATCACTCGTGTAACTTGAAAATGCCTACGAACAAACACCATGGGTCGCTTCGGAACGATGGAACATTCAATATCATAGCCCTTCGAATTTTACGCAACCCATCTACCCCATGGACCCACGCTCAGGAAGGATTGATCCTGAATTCCTTCGAATACTCTTCGTGTCATGAGCTCGGTCACCGTAGAGAGGCTGTGCTTCATGTCCAATATGTTCTAGAACCTTTCAACAACATGAAGGCAGCATGGGCTGCGATGCAGACTTTGTTATTACGTACACTCGCGCGGTGATCTAGCTGGCCACGTGCGTACATGTATCAAGGACATTTGCCGTACGTTTGTGTCTTTTCTCCGATATGGTGGATTCTAACATACCGTATTGAAGGGAAAGAGGGGCTTAATCTAGTGATTCTCGCTATCGTCATACGTACTGCTTCATGATTCGCAAAGCTTGAGATGTTGCATACTTCACAGACGAGCGTCAATTGACAACCGATTCTTCTCATCGTCCTCCCACGCACTCGCGTATTATGTGACCGCCTGGCGTCCGGTTTTCATCTCATCAGGGTGATTAAATCCTAGTGAGGCAGTGCCGAATCTGTTTGTCATCGCGCCGACACTATCTGTATCCGGCTTCCCTGTCCGAGTCATGATCGAGGCCGCGACAGGGTTGTCCCTTGGGAGACCACCGGCGCATCGGTCCACTTTGGCCAAAAAGGTAACTTGATAGTCGAGAATAGCTAGATGCTGAATACTATACGGCCCATTTGCCTGCTTTTTGTATCAAGAGAACGCGATAAAGAAAAGTCCAGACTCAACACCGGCGCAACTAATAGAAATCACATGACTCGTCGAATCGCTTCAATTGATCCCTCATTCACTTTTTCGTATCTCCCCCTTCTCAGCCAAAATGCATGAACTTGTGCCTTGGCTGCTCCGGGCTCTGAGCAGGTGGACTGTCTTCCCGCTTTCCAAAGTGCATGAAAACGTTTTCTATGGGCTTTGGCTTCTTGACGATCTGAGGTGTGTCCTCCCGCTTCCCAAAGTGCATGAAAACGTTTTCTGGGCGCCGAGGCTGAGAACCGTCGCTGTCGCCCGAGCGTGCGACGACAGAGCTGGTCGAACTTTGTTCTCCAATCTAGAATTAGAGCTTCGTCAGCGAACTATTGTCAATCCAAGGAGCAGAGGAAGAAGTGACAATAGCTGGGTGACAATAGTTGGATGTTGCCGAAACTAGGAGAACGTACAGGTGTAGAGAATGCTGTGCCGAGAAGCATGAAAATACTGAAAGAGATTGAAGGCTTCATTTTAATAGAAAGGCGGCGGCGTCAAGCTGCGGCTAGGATGAACGCTCAAGAGGCTGAATTAGGTGACAAAAGATGTAATTGAATGAGACTGGGAATGGGAAAAGGGTCGGACACAACAGGACCGATGGGAGCGAGGTGTCAGCCTGTTCTTATACTGTCCTTGCATCAAAGGACACCTTGTTCGAGACTGACCTCGCGCGCTGGTAAGGATCTGTTTAAGTGTATTCATACATGCAACATACGTGCGCTTCGAATCGCGCACCTATCGAGCAGCTTATCCAAAATAGAGTCGTGGGGCAGCTCGCAGTCCCCGTTCTTCTCAGCTGGCCCGCAGTAAGAATTACCGTGAGTCTGGACTTTTTGTCCCTGTTCAGTCCAGCCTTACAGCTCTCTCTACTGTAATGAGTCCTTCGCCATGTTCCGAGCCTGGCAGCGCAGGCTTTCCAAGTCTCGCGCTGACTCGACGCTCGAGAAGACTTTCCAAAGAAAGCTCTGAGGGTAAGATTTACCGACTTACTATACAATACCAGTCTCAGGGGTTCAGCCCGTGTGTAAGACTGTGGATTAGCTACTATACTTCGCCGCCTATGAGGAAGATAGCGGCAAGTATGGTTCCACTCTGGACCTGGTTAGTCCCTTTCATCTCCAGGCTAGAGGTTAGAGCCTGAATCATGCATGGCACGTTTTTCTCGCAATTTTATACGTGCTCTGCATGTCGGTGCCGACAAATGGGGAAAGCTGGGGCGCCCGAGGAGTCGGTGTCCATTATCGGGCCCGGGGCTTCAATTCCCGAATGAGACTCGAGAAAACAGGTGAGCAGGCATGAAGAAGTCCCCTCAAGATTGACAAGTCACGTCCATTGCCGTTTCGTCGCCCAAGGAGATGGTTGACACTAGCCGTGAGAAGGCCGGCTTCGACCATTACCCTTCCGCCATGAACTCTTTTAGTACATGTATTCCGCCAGCGACTCGTTCTGCGAAAGAAAAGCCCCATGATTGGTAAGGCGACTTCGTAACACGAGGAATGTTCGGTATCGCACACTACTGCAGAGTGCATGTAATTCCCTATTAGCCCTATATATGTTAGGTTAGCGCCCTATTAATGATAGGGATAAAACGCTTAAGCTAGAAATATAATAAGGGTATTATATAAGGGTCTTTAACCTATAAGGGGCCTAGGTCTTAGGCCTAGGCCGGTTATATATAGAGAGGGTTATATAGGCTCTTAAGGAGCGGAGTAGCGTATATAGAGGCGCTCTCTCTCTTCTTCTTCTCTCTATAGTTTAATATACTATTACTACGGTAGGCACCTAGCTAGACTATTGCCTACCCCGTAATAATACCTCTACCCTTATTTTATTAGTTTGCTCATAATTAATTATATATAATAGGTATCTATAAATTAAAAGTACTATTAAATCTAAAATAATTTTCTCCTTTAAATATAATAAAGCCTTATTATATTATATTAAAAAAGTAACCTACCCCTTATATTAGAATTATTTTATTAGTTTAATATATTATAGGGTAAGTAATAATCTAGCTAGGTATATAATATAATAATAATATATTAAAGTATAAAGAGATAAAGAGAAAGAGAGCGCCTCTATATATATTACTCTACTCTTTAAGAGTCTATATAACCCTTTATATATAACTATAGCTTAAGACTAAGACTTAGGCTACCTATAAGTTAGAGACTCTTATTTATACCCTTATTATATTTTATCCAAAAGTAACCTACCCTTTCAATTAGAATTACTATATAATAAGAAATTCGGGAAATAAATATATAAGCCGCTATTTAAGAACGAATATATTAATAAAGATAGCTAGGACGAACTCCGGCGGAACTATAAAGTAGATAAGGAGCATTCTATTAAAGATTCTTAACTGAATTAGTTGCTTTAGCTATATAGCATCCGTAAGACGGCGTATATAGTAAGTATTCTAGTGCGCGAAGTCCTTATATCTTAAATCTATCTTCATACATCAAGCTATTTGCTTGCTTGCAATCTCTTTAGCTTCTTCCCAGGTAATAAAGCCAATATAAATCCAACGAAGTAGCTCGCCAGCGACTAAGCCCCTACAGTGAAAAGAGTCCTTGACCGGCTGTGCTTGAACGATAAGCACCCCCTGACTTTGGTATCCGTCGTTAATAACAGCAAATTGCCCTAGATCTAGATTATGATTTTTAGCATAGGCGGCGTGTCTATCGCTTATCTGGCTAATATCCCGACTGTCAGTTTCTACAGCCCGATAAATTCTAGGCAGCTCGTCCAAGTCACCGTCGTCAGCCGGGTTATCAAGACCAACGTCTTGAAGGCCTTTGTTCAGCGCGAACATAGCACTCTGAAACTCTTGTCGGTTGTGCGAAGGCAAGAGATTGTATAGGGCGAACCACTCTACGGGAGCGGCATCCGTCTTATGGCTCGGCAAATCCTGTCTCACCGTGTACCAGTCTTCATTGCCGATAGAGATAGACCCTGTCAAGTTTTTGGCCTCTATTGGCTGGTAGCGCACTGCATCGTCGAAGCCGTGGTATTCGTCGAGGCTCACCAGCAGCGTTCCGCGTTTGTCGAAGGCGACAGAGTCAAATACGATGAAGAGTCTGGAATGATTGCCACCATGGTCGCGTCGGTGGTGTCGAACAACGGCTTGTGCCGTCGAGCCGTCGAGCCTCAACGCCTGGAAACCTTCGACGTCTCCATCTTTGCCGTCACTGAGAGCGACCATAACCTCGCGCGTCCCTAACGCAGACGACGTAATATATACCCGGAAATCCAAACTTTCGTCTGACATCGTGGTAGTTGCAAGTTTGGTAATAAAAGGCGTTCTTCGTGAGACCTCAAGTATCGAGCTGAAAGAAGCTCAGAGCGTTAGAGGAGAGGCGAACGTGCGCCAAGATTAACATTGCTATGAGAACCTATGTATCAGCAAGTATTCACTAATAACCATGAAAGATGATGTCTGATTCATTGAACGCAAGTACTTGCCTTCTTGTGCTTTGCTGCACCTCAGATATCTGCACGTGGTAAAAGATGAGCAAAGAAGAATATTAACCACCCCACGATATGGAGCAGTAAAGATTACATAACTTGAGGGGTAATTCAGCCATAAGGAACGCGGTCGTAGCCGAGAATCGGAAGTCAGCTCACAATCGCCTCAGCCAGCTAACTATCCTACTTTGTGTATGCAGCTTATGTGCAGGTGTTGGCTGTGGCTTCGTTACTCGCTCATCGAAAATTGATCTGGCTTACGAGTATCTGCAATACAACCGTTCACAGGTCACCACTTAACCTATGGCCTTCTGTTATAGTCGCGTTTTCAACAATCTAAGCAAGAAGTTCTGCCTGTTCTTGACCATGCTGGACTAGGTGTGACAGGTGACAGGCTGACAGCGCCGGGATAAATGAGCAGCCTGGCAAAGGATCCAAGCAGACGGTTCAGGACAGAATGAGATTCTCCACCTTGCCGCAGTGTTCTGCTGGTAAAGGGTGGTGCAAAACGATGCGACGATGAAGAATCACACACATCGCCAAGCCATGAAAATGCGGCATATTGTTGAGAGCATGAGAATTCCGGGGCTAAGGATCTCGTAGCATATAAGTAGAGGCTCAAAGCTCGTGACCTACGCCATCGTGAAGATGTCCTCCTCAGTCCTTAGCAAAGACTGCAGAGCTCTCACAAAGCGGCATTATATTCACTTACTTCTTACTGGTTGCGGGTTTCGCTATTATATTCCTTGTATCTCCCGCGAATTTGACCCCCCCGGATGTTACTTTTCTCTATGACAAGATGCCCGAGGTTTGCACGAACATGTGTTGGGCGGTCCGTTGCGCTAGTCCAAGGTTCTCCCAAACTCCAGTCTCACCTGGGACAACCCTAGCGAAGATACAGAGAATCAGCGTCGCAAGCCAGCTGGCTGCCAGAAAGGCAACAAATGCAATAAAGGAAAGAATGGTCCTGGTCATCGCGACGACAAACATTCATCATGTGACGAGTACCCTTTTGCTAGCACTAGTGATAGCACGTTCCCTGATGGTCACCAAGTTTCTCGCTGCGTTCCTGGCGTCGAGAACTCTCGGCAGGAAATTGATCTCAAGCAGTTATACGACCGATTCAAGAAAGCAGGGTCAAAGAGCCGTAAGTTTCTGATTGGATTCGGTAATCCCGGGGCTGCCGGCGTGAATTACTGCAACAACGAGGACTGCAAGAACGACGGCTTTCAGGTACAAGACGGGACTATCAGCAAGCGCGAGGAGAATCCGCTTTTTAAGTTTTACAAGACTAAATCAGGTATTGTCTTGGGATCTCTGACGGCTATCGAGACGCCGTCCAATTTCACTCGCCGGGTCGATGAAGAGGATTCTCTGTGAATCGTTAACCTTAGCTACACCACACAATATACAGACGTGCAGAGAGAGTAGAGCATTTAATGAAATGCAGTTGATCATGGGCTGCGTGGTCTGCTTAAGTTTATACCGACCGGTAGAGACTTTGATAACCACGACTTTATTCAACCCGAACACTTGTCCACCTGCTTCGAGCGAGTCGCAACTCCACCTTTCGTCCCTTTGAATTGAAGCTTTAACATATGTAACAGAAGAAGTAGCTTTCACTCTGCTCCCTACATCATGAAGGACGCCAGCACTAGACAGGCGGCGACCAAGCCAACCGGCCGCTCTGCCGGTCCCCTCGTCCCAGAGCTCCTTTGCGTGCTCGTCGTGACCTGCCCCGACGACGTGGGCGAGCCCATCATGTCGTCCTTTGAGCCTCCGGCTCCTGCGCCACCGGCGACGAGCTTGGCCTGCCCAAAGTTTGCCTTGAACTGCTCGCACCAGAGCCCGACGTAGGTAAACTCGGCGGGCGCGTGGCCGGCGTCGAGCTTGATGTTGAGGTTGGTGCCCTGCGTGGCGGGGGGCTTGCTGACGCGCTCGTTGCTGATGCGGAAGCCGGTGGGCAGGTCGGGGCCGGTGCTGCCCCACCAGTAGAGCGCCGGGGCAGAGGCATCCTTGAGACGGTAGCCCGAGACCACGAGGGCCGAGTCATTTGCGACGGTGACGGTGCCGCCGAGGCCCCCGTCGAGGGAGGAGAGTGTGCCGCTGGACCCGACGTCTGCGCTGAGGCTGGGCAGGGCCAGAAGCGGGAGGATGAGGAGGGTGAGGGCCAGCATAGCGAGTGTATATATGTGTGTGTGTGTGTGTATGGGCAAGGGTTGTTTGAAACTGGGTTTCCAAGAAGAAGGTGGCGGAGTGGCTGTTGAGGTGAGTTGTCGATGAATCTGAGTGAGGGAACAGGCACGGCTTATATGAACGAACCAAGCCGTCGAGTCTTCTCATCCTTGATGTCCACGGCCGTCAACATCATTGGCTGTCAAGTCGAGACAACTCCAACATTGATGTCATTACCATTACCGGAGGACAATTTGAAACGGCAAGAACGGTAACTCTCTTGCATCCGGACACACGATAAACCCATACAGTTTGGAATCACGACACATTGAACAAGTAAACAAAGAAATGGGGGGCCACACCTCGAGAGCGCTGATCTCACATCGCTCGCCGGCCGCCCCAAGCTTCGGTCCTCGCACGGATCTCGCATGTCTACGAGGCAACCTCGTTCAGGAGTCATTCGTAGCAGCAAGCATGCTATTGTAAGCCGAGCACACTAGCATCGAGTCGCGGAATCTGACATTGCAGGGTCCCGTGGCCGTTGTCAAGACATTAGCTGCCGCCCGGGCCGGAAGCAGACTAGATCTGCGGACCATTTGGAATCATGACACCCGAACACGTGACGGACATCCCCTTAAGCGACGCAGGCTCATACCGTAATCTTGATTCTCTGGTAGTGTGTGGTGATTGAGGACGGCATGGCATGTTGGAAAAAGAAATGGCTTTGCCGACTTGCCGGAGGCGACGCGGGTTCGAGCCTATTTGGCGCTTTGGAAGACGCACCGCCGAATCCAGTATGCGCGCTGAAGACTCTATGTGGAATCAATGCCCGGAAAGGGGAGTTCTGATATTCTTCGACTCGCCTGGCCTCTTGCTTGATAGATGGTGCATGATTCCAGTGCGTGGTACCCGAGTTGCGGCCGTGGTGGTTTCTGAGGCTTCACGTCTCCGGTAGGCGTCCAGGAGCTTGATAACAAGGCGTCCAGGAGCTTGATAACAAGGCGTCCAGAGTCCATCTATCGATATATATGCCTGCTATGTCGTTGATGGAAACAGTCAAGTTTCGTCAGGTTCCTCAGGGCAGCAACCTTGTAGCTTCGCTCGAGGCAATCAACAACTTCAGCCGTATATGGGCTTCAACGTCGACTGCCAAGACTCAACATGGTTCAGCCGGTCATCCAGGACCAGTATGTCGCCGCGCGCATCTACTTTGCCTCCGTCGTGGGTCTCTTGCTGGCCGAGGGCCTCGTCATAGCATCGACCTCGCTCGCGCACCGAGTCCAAGAAAGTCAGCATCGCCCCAGACTCAAGAGCCATTTCCCCTCAGAAAGCTGACCAGTCCTCAGGGCATCGACGCCGGGGCAAGCTCGTCTCCCACTGGGCAGTGACCGTCGCGCTGCACAAGCTCCTCTCCTCGCCGGTCCCACTGCCACTTCTTCGGGACTATCACGTCTCGGACGCCACGCGGTTCCTCGCCCTGGCGGCGCTCAATGTCGTCTTTGGCCTTAACGACAACCAGTACACCACCGACTACAAGCTCTACGGCTGGCTCGCGCTGGCCAATGGCGGGCTCGTCCTGCTCCTCGCCGCGCGCCAAAGCCCCTGGTCGCTTGTCCTGCGTATCCCGGGCCCCGTCGTGCTCTGGTACCACCGTTGGATTGGCGTCGCGGCCGTCGTCCATGCCACGGTGCACGTCGTCTACAACATCAGGCACTACGTCGCCACCGGCCAGGTTGCCAGCAGCTTCTCGAGCGTGCGCATCCGCATTGGGCTGGCCGCCTGGGTCGCCCTCGTCGTCGTGCTCGCCACGGCGCTGCCGCTCGTTAGGAGGCGAGCCTTCGAGGTGTTTTACTATACGCACTTCATCTTCCTGGCCTTCGTCGTCGGCGCCCTGGTGCATACCTCAAACGGGCCCGAGTTCCTCTTGCCCGGGCTGGCGCTCTGGGCCGTCGACCGGGTCGTGCGGTTCGTCGGGGCGTTTCGCAGGATCGTCGTCGTGTCAGTCGAGTGCTGCGAGGGCGACCTGACCAAGCTCGGCGCCCGCGGTCTCTCACGGAGCCAGCCATGCCAGATATTGTGGGCGCAACTCCCGGGGTCGTCCTTCATCGACTGGCATCCATTCACAATCTTGGAGTCCCCAAACAAGTCGGATTCGGTCACCACGATAGCTGTGAGAGGACTTGGAGGTGGCACCAGGCGGGTGCAGGCCTTGGTTCACTGCAAAGCGAATGCAGAGTCCGGTGCCGACATGGAGCCTTGCACGGCCGTTCCGCTGCGTCTAGACGGACCATATGGCATCAGTCGCTATCACTGGGGCCGTCTTCCCCTGACGATCCTGGTGGCCGGCGGCATTGGCATCACGCCCGGCATAAGCATCGCGTCGTGGATCTTGAGGCACGAGTCTGCCGCTTCATCATCCGACGGCGTGACGAGCCATCCTTGCGCGCAGAAGCACATCCACCTTCTCTGGGTCGTCAAACGATCAAGCCATTTGCAGTGGTTCGAAAAGGAGCTGCTGGAGCTGCGGCAGGCATCCTTGAGGCAAGGCTCTTCCGCCTCCCTCGAGATCACGGCTCACGTCACTGGCGCCGACGACCTGGGGAAGAATCATGACGGGCCTTGGACGGTTCGATCGGGCCGCCCTGACTTGGGGAAGTGGATCAAGGGAATACAGCTGGCTCGCCCGCGTATGGATGCGGCAGTCAGTCTCTGCGGTCCGAGGGCACTCGTCAAAGATGCGAGGACGGCCGCGGTGAGGGCGAGTTCGCGGGATGGAATTTACTACATCGAGGAAGAAGTGTTTGAGCGATGAGTCGACCTGCTCTTGAAATTTCGCGGCCATCACGTTCCCTTGAAACGAGTGGTTGCTGAGTATTTAACATAGTATCTTAGGCGTAAAGTATATCGTGATATTAGACATTTAGGATTCGAGATGAAACTTAGCTATTAGGGCTACGATAAGCTAGAAGCTATAGAAGGCTATCGCACCCATGATCTTATAGTATAGTTACGAGGAATAACTTAAGTCTTACAGGTATCTTTAGTTCGATAGGAAGACTACTTATCCACTTGACAAAACGATTGCAGCTCATACTATAGTTGCTTTAGGACATGTAGACTCTTGAGTATCGTTGACGCGATAGTTGAACTTGAAGGTTTTGCGCTCAAACGTCAATTGTGGCTACTGAGCTACGGAGTCTAGGAATTTGGGGACCATCACATCGTCCGCATTGTAATGACTACATACTCTCGTTCCTATTTGCTTGACGCTCAAGGGTAGGATGGAATATCGACCTTCAAGATTAAGGCTTTACCGGTGTAAAACAGATGATAAGATCAACCATGAGTCTCTGTCATATACACATAGGTATGAAACTCAGTCGTGCTCTCTTAAAGTGCACTGTATGGTCGAGTAAGGTAAATAACCCAACCGACTGTGCAGGCAGAACATGGGCTTGCCTTTCTATAGTTCGACAACCGCAGCGTAGTTCTATCAATTCATTTCACAGGATTTAGCTAACGTGAAGACTTTTGTGTGGATTACGGAACTATTCTGTTGACGCGGTCTTGGGACGGTTTTTCTCACGTCTTAAACCTCAGTACGTATGATTGAGTGCAAACTCCTCTCGACAGATCTGAAACCAGCGGCTTCCGCAAGCCGGTATCCGCTCTTATTCTCGATTGATTGAACGTTAAAAATTGGACCAATATCGAGAGTCAGGAACCCGCGTTCGCGATGGGACGAATTTGTGTGGTAAGCTGGCGTGGCCTGATCCCGTAACATCATCCATATAAGTTCTCACAAATTTGAGCAAATTGACGACACCTCGTCGTCGCCGATGGCGCAGCTCGCGTTGATTCTGATTCAGTGCACGTACAAACTGCCGGGCCGGCAGACTTGGCAAGACCTGCGGCTAGTTCGGAGTCGCTGGCGCTGTATGTCAATCATTCACTCCGTCTGCTTCAGGAATCGTTTCACATCAGCCGCACAAGCATCTAGAAAATTCGCAGCGCCCTACGACTCAGGTGTCGGCGGTGCCACGATCGGCCACGGAAAATCACAGCCGCCTTACTGAGATCGACTTGACTCAAGGCAATTGAACTGCGTGCATCGTGGATCGCACCTCCGTGTTTCAACTTCAACCGCGATGGTCATCAGGCAATCACGATGATTACCAGCAACTCAACCGGTCTGCGTGCAGGGATCCTTCCACTGAGTTTCGATACCGCACGTCCCCGGCCGGCTTGCAATGAATGGGCCTGCTATTCGTCTGATAGAGAACAGACGCAAAGTGCGGTTCAACTGGCAACAGTTCGTGGTGAATGTTGAGATGGCGTCCGGTTCTCGCCAAAATGTCAAGTTTACTTGCAATAACCAAGATGCAGCCAAAATCGACTCACATACTTTTGAAAGTCACAATGGCAGGTCTTCCATACAGACAATTTATAGCTCCAGCACTTCAATCGCGTACCTCAACTGTATACCGCGCTGGTGCATTCCTGCGGAGGATCAGTCAGCTTTGCACACCCATCCGGGTACTATATTGCGATTCAACCCTCAAGCTTTGGGACAGTCATAGCTGTGACGAAAACTACACGTATTGAGAAGTAACAGCCATTTGAAGACAGAATGGGTGTCACAGTTGATGAATGTCTTTACGCGCCGACTTCCAGGTGCAATATTCCCGCTCTATGGCCTTGACGAGTACTTCGTAATCGTTCATCTTACAGCTTGAGTAGGACGCGCCGTCATCCCTCAGATGGCTCGGGTTTCATGTTGGCTACCCCAGCCGGACCGCGTAAAAAGTGGCCCAAAGGTCCACATGGAGGAGACCTTGCCCAAGCCGCAACCCAGGGGTTCGTCATTGCCAACTTCTTGTCGCGACTATAGATCTCGCATGTAACCAGTTTCGTCCATTCTTATGCGTTCCGCCGGGAGGGTGTCCTGTCAACCCGTTGAGTCTCCTCTGCAGCTGCCATATGAGGAAAGACTCGACTCGAGTTACTGACAAGGGGTTGAAGTGGAGCCTAGCTTTGTCGGTTCTGACGGCTTCTGTCTGTAGCAGCCTGATCCAATCCGTCAAACTATCGACTCAAAAATTGTCGGACGACCGGTGGAATACCGATTGGGTTCCGGGTCGTGACTCGTTCCATGTCAGCTTGGAAGCCCGCTTTCATCCAGTATAAGGATCCATTCTCGCGGCCTTTCATATTTGGTCTCGTCTGATTCTATCGACAGCTTATTGTACTTCTTTACACTCACTCCTTTTTTGCTTTCCACGATCCTCTAGTCTGCGACTGAGTTTCGGGCTGCTTTTTGTCATCAAATCTCTCGTTGAACCTACTTACATCTTTCTTCGACTTCGAAGCTTCCAAGCAACACTAATTTTTACAACACAATGAAGTTCATTGAAGTCGTGACGGGCATCGTGGCCGCCTCAGCGCCCTTTGCCTTAGCTGCCCCCGCCGGCTCGGGGGAGCTGCAAGAGAGGCGGGCATTGGGTAAGAACTGATTTTATCCGAACGCAAATACTATTGGAAAACCTTACTGACTTCAGTCCAGAGTCAACTATTGCCGCTAGGTCTTATGACACCGTGGGAGTACTTGATAGACGATCGCCCAATCCTCTTCCACAGAATGGTGGTGAAGGTGGCAAGGGAAACGGCGGCCGCCAGGGAGGAGGTGGCAATCAGAACGGCGGTAAACAAAAGGGCGGTAATCAGAAGGGTGGAAAGAACCAGAAAGGTGGCAACAACCAGAACAAGAACCAGCAGAATAATGCCAACCAGAAGAACGGCAACGACAATGGACAGAACGGAAACAACAACAACCGAAACCAGGAGGACCGAAACCAAGATCGGAACCAGAAGAACAGCGGTTCTCAGACAGTGGGCACAGTCGAGGTGAACGGTCAGACTCTGGAAACCAACGGTGACCAGCAAGATCTTGCCAATGAGCAGCAGGGTGGAGGCAACAAGCAGAACAACCAGAACAACAACCAGAACAACCGGAACAACCAGGATGGCGGAAGAGGTCAGCGCAACAACAATAACCAGCAAGATGGCCAAGATGGCGGAGGCAACAACGGCGGCAGACAGCAGCAGAACGGAGGCGGCGGTGGTCAGAAGCAAGGCGGCGGCAAGAAGCAGGGCGGCGGAAAGAAGCAGGGTGGTGGTCAGAAGCAGGGTGGTGGTAACAAGCAAGGCGGCGGAGGTGGCCGACAAGACAACTAGATCAGCTCAAAAGGGTGGGAAGCATGATTACTCTATTATCTAGAAACCTCAACTTTGTTTCGTCTAAAGGGTCCCTGTCTCCTACTCGAGCAGTTTTGTATCTTTAAGCAGTGCTGTAAGTTATACGCTTGCCTCCAGGTTCCCTGGCTGTACATGATTATTATGTTGCAGAGGAGACTGCGCCTCAAGTAGGGGCTTATATGTCAAATACGGGCACGAGAGGTTTGTACATGATACACGAGCAAGGATAGCAAACACAACCTATCAACAACTTGAACTCCAGAACACCGCCAAAGGTCTTGACTGCCTATGCAGGTGCTCAGAGTTGTACTGCCTACGAGTGTTAATTGGATTTGTCGCCTTGAGAATATTCGTTGATCAGTATGTTGACAGCGGAACACGTCCAGGTAAATGAAGTCTCTGATTGGACATGACTTCGCCTTGCTAACAGAAGCTTTCCTACGTGACTTCTTTGCTCCCAATGCTGACGAAGTGGTTGGTGCAAGTCTTGGGTAGGTCTTCTTGCGTTACGGTAAGATGGACGATCTACACAAGTGGTATGTAGCTGTTGCGCCATCATGGTACTGTATAGACATTTGCGCTACCGCGATCATGAGATTGAGGTTACTGTTTACCGCCTGCAGTGACGATAATCGAGCCGACGTGTAAGTCAGCTGGTAACTCACTGTAGCACAGGCCGGAGACCGTTCAATGTTGTGGATCCCTCCGGCTCCCTCTGGTGGTTATACACAGCCCAGGTCTAGCTTGAATTGCTGAAGACTCGATCAACCCCTAGCCCGGAGCGCCAGCCACGCAACTTTGGCCTACTGAGCATTCAGTAGGTAGGGGGAGTTGCTGCGGCCCCGCTCCACAAGTCCGGCTTCATATGTCGGCTTTAGTTGCAGAGAGGCTGTGAACCTCGACGGCGCTGAGCAAGTGCATTCATTTATAAATGTATACGTCGTCTTACAAGAAACTCCTAACTTATTCATTGAATTATCGGACATGACCATTGATGCATCCGCTGACTCCCTCTCTTCAGGGCTTACGACGCCGCTGTGAAAACAATTCCGTCATGAGGTTGCTCAGCAGGGCTATTGTCTATTGCGTCTTCCAGTGCTGGACCGCGTCATGAAACAGTGTGCGAAGGATGACTCGCTCGCAGGCGCTCCTCAGTGGAACTACACTGTAGTGAATTGCGAAACCGTTCTTGGAGCCCCAGGCTTTTGACGAGTCAATGTGGAAATCTCCCCCGGGCTGTACAGGAAACCCCGGAATAGAGCATTAAGCCGGGCGGGCGGGACCTGGTAAAGGCATCGATTAAGCTCATGGGTCCAGATGCAGCGTTCGTCCGTGGCTGCATGGGCAGATACAACGACGTCTTCGATTACTCCAACGACGGCGAATGATCCTTTCCGCAGCGCAAGATCCTTTGTGAAGAGGATGACTTACAATTTTCGATAACTTCTAGAAAAGCGCGATTGACAAGTTTGACCGCTTTGGGGCAGTTTCGGCGGCTTTGTATGAAGCCCGACAGTCTTTCGGACGAGACGCGGTCTCAGACTCTGTTTGAGGACGCGGGAGGTGCGGCAGTCCCAAGCCCCTTGGCGCTGTCAGTTCCCGCACCGAAATGCCATGGGTCGCCCTGTAGGCGATCCCTGGGACCGGGCCGACCAGGATGCCAAAGCCTTACAACCGCACTTTCACTAGTCTTCTGCCTACTTTCGATTCTTGGAAGTTCAAGGGCAGTGTTCTCTTCGCAACTAGCTTTCAAGTCGGCGGGAACGCCGAACTTCCCCAGGCAGTTAGGAAGACGTTATGCATCGCCATGCCCGTCTCATGTTGCGTAGCATCGGATCGAGACGATGATGAATTGCGCTCATGTCCTTTCAGGCTAACAGCGCCGGAGACCCTCAAAGCTGAGCATGCCCGGCTAAGTACCGAGAGTCTTACTGACTTTATGGTTTGAAGATCAATGATTGCCTCTGATGCTGACAGATCACGTCGGTCGTTGTGCATTCTACCGTTGCGCGGTCGTTCCCCGAGAGCCTGGTATTGAAAGAGCCAATTGCTTCCCTGCCACATCTATGGGAAACGCCATCCTATTTCGACTTTCCAGCTAGTACAGGCAAATCCTGGCTGACGCCGAGCCAATGCTTACGCATCAGTAGTTACGTTAATAATTGCATTGTAGTTCCCCTATCAATCGCTATTTTGGGAATTGTGCTTGAGGAAGTAACTCGGGAAATTCTAGCAATAAGTGATGCATTCGCAAGTCACCGCAAGATAGTCAAAGGCTTCGGTTCTCAGGCAAGCCGCAGTTGAACCTTTGCGTTCTACATTTCAGTCGTGTCATTCGGTGCGTATCGAAAGACTCTCTTCAGCAGCACTCCTATTTTCGGCGTAGCCCGCCGACCGGAATCACCGCCCGCCATGAGTTCGATATTACAGCGGCTGCTGTATTCCGTAGGCGACAATGACTCGTCGCGCGCTGCGGCCGGCTGGATATGTCGGCAGGTATCGACTCAAGTTGAGAACAAAAGTGGGCTGTCACGAATCCGCTAGAGTCAGGACCCTGGTGTTAAGGGGTTTCAGAGAAGGTTTTGAATCCGCATGAATTACTGGCAACGGCCAAGACTACCGCGCGGGCAGTTCCCGACAGCGACCTGGCAGTTGGCTCCTAGGCAAGTCAATGACTAGACGATCCCTGCTGAGTCTTTGCGGATGGCATCCGATGAGACGACATGACGTCCTCAAACGAACTACACCAGCGCAAAGGTTGTGGAACATTCTCCACGAGAGCCACTTTGTCGGGATATAAGGAGAAGATGAGTCCATCTTCCCGGTCTCTCTCCAAATCATTCGCTCTCTCACTGTCCTTTACATTTGCATTCTAGAGAGCCGGGCTCCTACATATCCTGTAGTATTTTGTTTTTTCACAAAAGGCAACACCTTCTAGTCTTCGATCACTGTCGCTAATATGCATTCCCACGTCACTCTTCGGTCCGCCGTCGCACTGTCCATGGTCGCTCTGGCTAGCGCACATGGACTAATTTTCAGTGCAACTTGCGATGGAAAGACATTTGCTCGTGGATTCGGACGTAAGTACATGCAACGAGAGATATCTCACAGTCTGGCTGCTTACATCTATTCAGTGCTGGGCGATGACCAAGTTCCTCGGGACGGCAAGACGCCAAACGTCCACCAAGTCGATAGTCCAATCCTGCGCGACTCCGAGGTCAAGGATAAGATCGCTAATAAGTGCGGCCGCACTCAAATCAATGGCAACATCGACACCGCAGAGGAGACTGAGAACGCCCTCAAGAATGGCACCTTTGCCATCTGCAACCCTGGTGACACTCTGACTGTCACCATGCACGTGGTCAACACTGACGGAGGCGGCCCCTACGTTGGCGACCTTGACGAGACCAACAATGCCGGACAGTTTGTCAAGGTTAGTCTACACGCTCCATGGGTCTTGGAGGCTCTACTGACATTGCTTGCAGCAACTTGAGATTATCGACAACGTTCCGGGACTCAATGGCCTCAACGTGCAAAATGATCTTCCCCAGGACTTCAAGATGACCATGCGTTTGCCTCCCGACATGAACTGCAAGGGTGGCACCACGGGCAACATGTGCGCTGTCCGCCTTCGTAACACTGCAGTCGCTGGACCTTTCGGTGGTTGTTTCGCTATTCAACAGGCTGGAGCAAATGGCTTATCACTGGTTGATCCTGCTCAAGTCTTAACCAAGGACAAGTCGGAGGATGTCGATGGCGACCGTGAGACTCTGAACAAGAACTTTGCAACGGATCTCCAAAGCCTTCAGCAGGGTGGCAGCTCCAACAAGGACGCGAACAACAAGAACCAGAACCAGAACCAGAACCAGAACAACCGCAACCAGAACAACCAGAACAACCAAGGCAACCAGAATCAGAATGGGAACAACCGCAACCAGGGCAACGGTGGTGGCCGAGGCGGAGAAGACGGTGGCCAGGGTGGCGGCCGACAGCAAAACCAGCAGTCACAGGGTGGCAATGGTGGAGGCGGTAACAACCGCGGCCAGGGCAGACAGGGAGGAGGCCAAGGGGGCCAAGGAGGCCAGGGCGGCCAGGGCCGGGGGAGACAGCAGAAGAGGGCTGTGATGCAGTGGTGAGAGTGACGCTCAAGACTGGATTTCTACCAAGACGCGACAACTACAGAAAATGCGAAGACAACGATAGCGCGTTACATGTTCAAAAGAGGCGCATATTTTTAGGAGCGGTTATACAATCTTCTCTTTACTAGATACTTCTTAAACCTACTTCTGCTTAGCTAGCAAAACGGCGATACAAAATGCAATCAACATCACAAAGTTCTCAACTGCCTTGAAGCTGCTCACATAGACATAAACTCAGTTATCACCACCTAAATTCCATGTACAGCAATTGAGGGAACATTTATTGAGTCGTGCACTGTTTCGGACTGATTGAGTCAGTCACTAATACCACTTCTCATACTGAGGTGGTGAGAAGAGCATGACATTCATCAAGGGTCCTGAAACGCCCCTTGAAGCACAGGTTGCAACCCGACGTAGCGCACACTTGTCAGGACACTTGAAGTCAGCGCATACAAGTCTATTTGCAGTGATCACGTCAGCCTTCTGTGGAGGACTGCTCCGAGCTCCTCATACTTCAGTCTATTCGCTGGTTAGGATAAGTCACCTTGGTTCATTTCTGTCATTTTTTGCCCCCGTGAAAGACCTGTGCGTATTCCATATCAACGTGATATGCGAGAACAGGCAGAGACGTCTGTGAGCGATACCAAGCACATTACAATACAAGAGATAAAAGAGGCGTTTTCTTGGCATTCTGTCGTGCAATACCCAAAGTAATCATCTAAAATTCCTCTTAAACGCAGTATCATCTATGAAGAGAACCCATGCGCCCTAGGGCATCTTCAGACCACCCGCTACCTCGGCCACGCCTGTATTGCTCTTCCCTGCATGTGCCCTTCGTAGAAAGCGGACCCGTGTTATTTTTCCAGGAGAGAGGGACACAGACGAGCTCAGTGCATCGTATCTAATCCCTGTGGAAATTGAGACTTCCTTCGCGGCTAGAGGATTTATTTTTCGCTCCGTGCTCGGGGTTAGTCGCGGTTTTGTTGTGATCCAGAGCAAGGAGTCGTAGAAGATTGCGTTTCGGACCCCTGAATGAATGTTGCCTGTGTCGGGAGAGTGGCAAAAGTACTGTCTTATTGACTTGAACGCGATCAGGCTGCGCGGTGTGGTTTTTGGCGACAGACGAGGTCAAGTTCGCTTCGAGACCATCTTGCAGGATGATCTTATCATCATGAAGTCGAGCCGCGATCCTGCTTGCGTGTGCGCCAATCGTCATGAAGGCCACACCGACGCTGGCCAGTTTCATCAAGGCGACCATTGTAAACGCTGATTGGGGATCAAAATGTTCAGAATAATTGTGAGAAGTGCTTGCTTGTGTAGCTTTGGTTCTTTGTAGTCTGAGGCCTTGATGTGGTTGACCGATGATTACGAGGTGGTACTTCGACTTCCGATCAGGAGAAAGGTAACAGAATAGATGACTTGATCAGCGAGTCTTGCAATATAGGATCTTACATTTATATAGCTGGGAAGAAAACTCGAAAGCTCAATGGCGAATCGCAGCCGCCAACAGACGCCTTAGCAAGGTTCAATGGGGCGCCTGCCAAAGTTTGTCCAGAGCCCCATCATCCGGTATCAAGGGATCTGGACGAAGCCTCACGCCTAATACATTGCATGTTGTGGCTACTAGTCGTGCGGTGATGAACGCAACTATTGTACCAGAGATTCAATAGTGAGTCCAAAAAGGCTCACATGCAGTCAACTTTTCGACAGAACACGAAGTAGTCTTAACTGCTTTCGATCTGACAAACAGGGATCAACAGCTGCGGCTGTCATGAGGAGTTTTTATCTCGACTTCCGGAACCCTCGAAAACTTGCGAGCCATCATAACTTTCTGGAAGAAACTTCGGAGTGTATCTGGCGTAGGCGTTTTAGACTATCCACCAAAGCTTTTACTTCCCCAAGTCGGTGGCGTATTCAATATTTGATAGCTTGACGCGGGTGCAGAGTCTACAAATCTGAGTTGTGCAAAACCGCCACGCGATAGCGGGCCGGCTTGACCTAAATTTTTTTCCAGACCACTTTTCCGGAGAAGTGAAAAAGATATTCTTGTCCTGAAGACGTCAGAAATTCGAGTATTTGACTTTCAGATTATTTCCACGACAAGGGCAGATAGGCTCAAACTCGTCGAGCGTTCTTCCCGGTAATCAATTCTAAGTATAGCTTTCGGGAGGCCGTTAGAGACGCGGGATCTTATGAAGTTATATTAGAAACAAGAACAAGCATATTCAGATTGTCTGCGAATCCAGGTCAATCATGTCCCGTGATCAATGTCATGGTATTTCGTGAATAGAAAGACGATAGAAACATGAATACAACCAAACATACTCAAAGAGACTAAACTGCACCACTGAAGCCTTCACCGGCAGTTGCTCGCAAGACTTTTCAACATGATGATTGCGAGTCACTGCTGCTACTTTGCTTCTAGCCTGGCCTTCGATCGCCTCTTCGGAAACAGACTACATGTAGTGAAAAACACGGAAGCCTAATGTCAAATATACCATACATCCCTTGTCCCACCATGTATAATGTAGTAGTGTATGCGTAACAACTAGTACACCACAAGACTAACGACAATGACACCGGCTGCCAAGGAGACGGCGACAAAGACAGAGCCTGACGCCCGAGGGGCAGATCCGAGCCTAACAGTCGGTATGGGAGCCCCAGTAGTAGCACGACGGGTGGTAGTGGCGGGCTTGCTAGTCGTGGTCGGCTTCTTGGTAGTAGTCGCTGGCTTGCTGGTGGTGGCTGCCTTGGAGGTAGTTGTCGCTTTAGACGTAGTCGTCTTCGCGCAGGGGCAGTTTACTGAAGTGCTGCTGCTCTTCTTGGTCTCGGATGCCTGGCGCTTTTCTGGTCCTTCTTGTCGTGCAATGGGTTCTGAACGTGAGAACACCATAACGTCCTCGCTCATGAGAGAGCTGCCCGAGTTTTGTTGCGAAGCCATGGCACCCAAAAGCATGACCAGCATGACCAGCATGTTCTGGAGCTTGATGGACATCATGATTGGTTATGTAGAGGGAGATTTTGGAATCTGTCGAGAGAAGGGTTTGGGAGTAGAGATGCAATGAAGAACTATGTCAAAGCTGGTGAATGATGATGTGAAGAGAAACTGAGGCAGGTCCTGATGATCTGATGAAGAAAAACCAGAAATCAGCAGATGATTTGTGTGGTATATATACTTTGCTTCATGATCTTCATATCTCATGAAAGTGCCGCAATCACCATTTTTAGCTACTTTGATGGCTTCAATTGGGAACACAAACGGTCTAAACCTCTTTTCGTAAAGTCTCCGCGATCCTCGACACCTGCGGGTTTTTCTCAAGAAACATCCTCGGAAGGGCCTGGGTGCTCATTTCCCTTTGAACATCCTTGTCCTTGTTGACATATTGTGCCTGCTCATGGTGTCCCTGGCTCTCTTCTTCGCGCGGTTACGTTATTGTGTCAAAATGGGTTCGCGTTTAAGCGTCAATGTGTGCTAGTGGCAGACCGTCTTGACGATCCGAAGGGGAACACTAACGCGGTTATTATTTTGTCCACAAGAGTGTCCCGTCCGAGGCTCAAAATACTCCCTTGCTAGTCTCGGCAATTCGTCGAGCTTCTTTGTCATAGCTACGGTTCATCGCGACAGAAGCAGTGATCCCCGCAGCATTGTGAAACGTACTAAGGCACTTCAGGGGCGAAGGGCCTTCGGCTTCACCTGCTTCAATCGCTCATCGCGAGGCAGAAGACAAGTCACATGTTCACATATTTAGGTAACCTACTCGTCTAAGGGTTCAATGTTGTCTGTTAAGCAGTTGAGACTCGCAAAATTGCCGAGTCGAAGCACTTCAACGTTGTAAGCTTTAGCATGTCACACTAACTGACAGTTTAAGCTGCAGCATCGAGGGCGGATCTTCGCGCTTATGTCGGGATCATCCACTTCATACGCAGACTCGAGCCGCCCCCTCTAATAACCGCGTTGAGAAGACGGAATGGGTGAAGCTTTACTCTGGCGGGGCGGGGACGGGCACTAGACGAAAAGGGCATTCTATTACACTTCTGCTACTATATTTACTCTTAAGACTTGAGAAATAGTGAGGTTAACCTCCGTTGCTGGCGAGTCAGTCCCGGAGTAACTCATCTTGAATTCTCATGAGCTTTAGAAACGCTGCAGTGAGGCTCATAGTACTTAGAGCGAAATGACGCCAAAACATTTATGACACAGGAATATGGATAAAATAACAGCACATGTCGCTTGACCATAACAGGATGTCAATTCAATTTGCTCCGGGAAACGTGGTTGCTGTTCCGAAGTCAAGTGACTTTCATCAAAGTGTTGATGTGAAATGGCCTCAAATTTCAGGGGCCTTGATCTGTCGCGCAAATACACTATGAGAGACTGTCACTTGCAAATTAATAACACACGATGATGCCCTATTATGTAGACTGTTGTGGTCAAACAACACTCCGGAGTGTCGCGAGCAGAGTAGGAGCCAGTAATCTCCAAAGCCTTCATAACACATTGCCATTGACCAGAAGATACAGATTAATGATAGAAAGCGCTGTTGGACCTACTAAGCTGGGCGGGTAGATCCGCCGTGCTTGGTGGGTTCGTATTATAGATTGACCTATCCGAAGTAGAGTATACGTAGGATCCGGACTAAGCGTATATGGCGCGAGAAGGCTATTTAATAATAGTATCGCGAGTATTACTTCATTATCGCCCTACCTAGGATATTAAGCGGTAGCTAGCCTGTAGATGCCAGGGCGATACTTTAGACGCGTACGCGGCGCTAGAAATTAAGCTATATATACCGGAACGTGCTCGACTTGCAGATTTGCTCTATAATTGATCAGAGCATCTTAGCTTCGACGATTTCTCCCGGCTGCGTATCGACATCGCTAAGCTTATAGTAAAACTTGCCAGTAAGCGAGAAACGGTTCAGCGGAAGCTTATCCCCCGGCTGCCATGTCTATGCCGACCACTCGACGCACGGCCGACGGCGACGACAACGGTAGCTGCTTGGCTCGTACTGATCTGATCCGCAGGGTGGGAAGCTGGCGATGGTCGATCCACCCGCCTTGATTCATTGCGCCCAGGACGAACACCTGCCCCAAACGAGGGGCGCCGTGCTGCACGGCAGATCAGAGTCCTTACCAGGTTACGTTCTCTCTTCGCAAGTGATGAGCCACGAGATAAGGCATTATTGCTCCGCCCCCAAAACAGGCTTGAGTTGCTGGATGGTCAGATGTCAGCCACTGCTCACTCAGACGGCCTCAATACTTGATTGCATGGCATGTAGATTGGGCAGATATTGGATATATGCTTGGTGTCATTTGATCCACTGCCGAGCAGTTGGCCTAGTCTCATAGCCTCGTAATTCGCTACCCTAAGTCGGGTGCCCGTCTAAGTATGAATTGATGCCCAAATTCCGCCGATTGGATCTCATTCAGCCTACACCTATAGGCATTTTAAACACTACTGGGTTTGCTCGAGATGCGATGAACACAGGAAAAGCTCGACGTATGTGGCATCCGATACCACGTCGTCTGTCGAGCATATTCGAAAGTACGTGACATTTGGAAGGGTTTGGCCGTTCGACCTATTGGTGTTTGATTGAACAAGATCTCACATGATCAGCCAAAATGGCGATGCAGTTCATGAGGGTTGAGCTAATAAGTTCAGCTTAAGGCCTTTACCGGATCCTGCACGTGACGCTATTATCCCAGGCTGGCGAGCATTAGTAATTAGGATTGACCCCTGTTGACAACGCCGTCTTTCGTCCAAATCAACAACTGATGTCTTCACGCTTTCACAGCCCATCGCATCATGCCATCCAGCAAAGCAGCTGTCAGTGCTCGCTTGGCGCGCGACATCCAAACTACGCCCCACGAGAAGAGCAGCGCCCAAGAGTCTAAGGCCAATTTTCCGGCTGCTCTATGTCAGGGAATGCTTCCAAGTGATTCCCCCCCCCCCCTACCGAATCACCTTCTCGCTCAAGGTTGCCACGGTCATACTGATTGCTTCCCAGGTTCATCGATACGCGGCTCCAGCCAAAGCCTTCATGGCCATGCTTCAAGATCTGCGGGGAAGATCTGCGGGGAAACGCAGAAATGACGAATCCTGCTCTGCAACGACCCTCAGAGAGCGACCCGCAAAGAAAGCCAAAACTGGTACAAAGCTCACATTAGCTGGAGCTGACTCGGCCGGAAATGGCGCGAAAAGGGAGGGCGAAGCAATCTCCGCTGTAGCTGCGCCCGCGACTATCAACAAAGCCCCAACTCGAATACTTACTGTCCGCGTGTTTGGCGATGGCGAGAACGGCGAGCTTGGCCTTGGTCCCAAAAAAACGGGATCCGTTGTTCCTCGCATCAATCCTTATCTCAGTTCTAAGGACCCGTCAAAGTTTCATGTCGTTCAGTTGGCGTGCGGCGGCATGCATACGATTGCATTGACAGCGGACAACAAGCTTGTCACTTGGGGTGTGAACGACGAAGGCGCTCTTGGGAGAGACACATGTGGCGGTGAACAGCTGCGCGATTTAGATGACGATTCCGATGACGACGCAGAGCTGAATCCGCTAGAGTCGACACCGGCCGAAATATCAGCTGCCCATTTCCCTCCCAACGTTAAATTTGTTCAAGTCGCTGCTTCTGACAACTCCAGCTTTGCGCTTACGGACACTGGTCTTGTCTATGGATGGGGAACGTTTCGCGTGCGTCTCGATGCTCTATACCCAAATCCCTGAATTGTTTTCTAACGTAATGTCGGCAGGACCCCGAAGGCAATAGTCACTTTGGCTTTGACTTGGACGGAACACCTATTAAGAATCAAACGACCCCTGTCGAGATCCAGGGTTTGCAGAAAATTACCCAGATTGCCTGCGGGGCTAATCATGCACTGGCTCTCGATGCCACGGGCAATGTCTGGGCTTGGGGCTCCAACAGTCAACTCCAATTTGGCCGTCGGCTCTTTGGACGTTATCAAGACTGCTCAAGGCCCTGCCTCGTCAGAGTATGTCGAAACAAGGCCACATATATCGCCGCTGGAGATTATCACTCTTTCGCCATCGACCAAGACGATAATGTTTGGGCGTGGGGCCTGAACAGCTTTGGGGAGGCTGGCTATGCGAAGACTGCCGGGAGTGATTCTGCCATCTTGCCATATCCCATGAAGATTCGTGAACTGTGCAACAAGGGTGTCACTACCCTCAGCGGCGGAGCTCACCACTCTGTCGCTGTGACTACTGACGGGCAATGCTTTGCATGGGGACGGCTAGACGGTGGTCAGCTAGGAATCAGCTTCACTGCCAAGCAACTCGAGGACACAACACTTATCCGGTACGACGAACGCAACAAACCACGCATTTGCCTACTTCCTACAGCGGTTCTCAACGTCGGCACAGTAATCCACGTTGCCTGTGGTTCGGAGCATACTATTTTTATTAATAACGATGGCGAGATCTATAGCACGGGCTTCGGCGCAGGAGGTCGACTTGGTCTTGGGAATGAAAATGACGTGGGAGTTGCACAGTATGTTGGAGGCAAAAAGCTAGAGGGGAAGATGATGACTTGGGCAGGTGCTGGTGGGAATTTTTCTGTTGTTGCTGGGCCTGCTGAAGGGATTTCCTGGTGATTTGTTGTCTGGCTTATCTTAATTTGCATATCATAAAGTTCGTTGATCCACTCCTGACAAGTCCATCGGAGTAGTAAATGTAACGGAATCCACAGAAGGGGATCCTTCATTTAGTCTCCAAATTCACATGGCCGCCTCGAGCATCGCTTCAACTATCTGAGAACGTTTCCATGAAATAGATCCTCCAATTTCGCCTTTCAAATTCCCCCAAACATTCCCACCTGCTTGATTCCCGGCTTGATCTTTCTGCTTGCCGCTTTCATCGCCCCCCTTCTTGTCAAACGAGCCTTTGCTGGACTTAACTTCGTCTTTCGACGCAGTTGGAGCAGCAAGCGAGAGAGCGGCAACTACTCAAGTCATTAGTCATCTTTGATCGAGCGCGGTGCTATGGTAATCCAACTTACAGCCGATAAGGAGTGTAGAGCTGATTCGTACCATGTTGCTTCGGTAAAGGACTTTATCAGCTTACGTTTCAACACGCGAAGAGGTGATTCGAATCAGGAATCCAGAAACGGCCAAGACCAATCAGTCTACTTTGCAGGTTCTGCTTTGGGTGAGTAGGAACCAATCAATAAGTAGATGATTGTAGATGGAGGCTGTCCGTTCAATGCAAATGAGAATAACGCCTCTCACCTCGTGTGGTCGAGCGGAATTGAACCAGTTTTGTATGTTATCCTCAGATCGTCGAACAACAAGGAACAGGCTTTCTGCTTCTGTCCATCTCGGCAGTTCCATCTAGTCAGTTTCCCTTTGCGTGTTTTGTTCCGGCGATGAGGGCGTTTACCGCTCGGAGCTGAATTATACAGGGCCGCTCGGGATCACCAAGATAGCCGCGTGTAAATTTAGAAGCACCGGCATTCGGGCACCGCGCATGATGCAGATCTTTCTTTTAGTCATTAACCTGTACGTAAGGTGTTTCTATATGCTCACGACTATCTATCAAAAGGCCGCACTTTGAAACGTTTTGAGCGTGTACAGGGACCAGCCTTGCAGCAACCCCGGACCCCACCGACTGGTGAGGCAAGGGCAGTCCACCAGGGCATAACAAGAGTTGACACATCCGTTGACCTTGTTCGAAGTTGCTGATTTAGTAGACAGGCCAAGTGCCTAGTTCTCAGTGGGTTCGTGGGGTATGATCCCAGAAAAGCAACATGTGCGTGGTTTCAAGCGGAGGAGGGGGTCACGCGAGCCATGGAGAATGCAAGACTAGGCTTTAGAACAAGAGAAACACTGAGTACTGGAAACAACCTTCTGCAGAAAGCCGAAGATCTGGGTATAGATCCTACTTGGGTCGAAAAATAGTCACAGTCTAGTCTTTGTTTCAAGCGAAGCTCATGATCTAGACATCGAGGCCAGGCACTAGCAGCGATTGATGACTTCTAAGTTCAAATCACAAGACAATGATGCAGCTTCAGGACTCAAGGAGATCTTCGTCTAATAAACATCTTCTTCCTCGATACTCGCCGTCTCAATTGGATTCTGACTATCTTATACTTCTATCCCAAAGCTCTTATACGTCTTCATCACATCACTATCCAAGCATAATAACTTAGCTTCATCGTGAAACGGACTCATTAGCCGCAAAGTATGGCTAACAAAATGACAATCAACCAATGCCTTGAATTATCATCGGCAACAAATCCCGAGTTTTTTGTGCGGCAAAATTACACAAGCGATATTGCCATCCGACATTGCAATTCCAGGCAGCAATGGTTCGGTGCGCAAGCTGGCTACAATGGCGACATCCCGCCATTGCAGCAGCGTGTCTATAAACCTGCTGCCCATCAGAGGCTTGGCGGCAAGCGCACATTGAAGCCACCGGCAATACACATAAACGGCGTCCCATTGCACAAGGCCATTGAGTCGAGACAAACTCGTCTGTACGCTATTGAGAAGCTTCTCCAGCTGCAGCAAATGCGACTTCGATATAGACTGAGTCTCATGCAGTCTGAGGTACAAATGTCCCGGAGGCACCAAGAGTCACTTTCCGGTATACGTCCAGTCAACCAGGGGATGTCCCTCACAAGCAGCTCTTTGCGTCCGCATCAGCGCCGTTCTTACAGCTGGGTTCCTCAAGCGGGATCTCGGAGTTACCAGTCTCGCTCGAGTGGTTTCGATCCAGTGAGACCAACGCTCAGATAAGAACTACGCGCCGACTGGAAACACTTGTGGCTCTCGGTATAGCTGGTCAGTTTACAGCACAACTCAAGTGGGTATGAGTTTTGGACTACTGGGTCGATGATGGGCTATTGTTCTTGATATTTATTCACGTATACTGGACTCGGTCAGATGTCAGAAATGTTCTCACATAGGGGTGCTTCTCTTCTTCCATCGTTCTTTCATGATCTAGCTATGAAGTCGTCATTCAATCCTTAGTCTCTTACACTCTGCCGTTCATACCCCTATAAAATCTTGGCTCTACGATTTAGCTCGGTCCAGCAGGCCCAGTGCCTTCTTGCACTACTTGCGAGTGATAGCTGAGGCATTATAGGCTGTCCGATCGATTCTCCCATCTCACAATGCATGCTTAATCTGAGCGTTTCACTACGTGAGGGCATTCATGCTCTTGAGGTGGAGCAGATCCTTGCCGCGTAGGTTGTCACCTGCGTCTGTGATCATAGTGGCGCAGCCTCGAAAGCTTGACATCGCACAATGGAGGGTTGCTGGCTACTTTCAGTGATTTCTGACAAACATGTGGGTAACATGCGGGTATATTCAATATTCACGCTCACGAAGATCGAATGCGAGATAAATGAATGTCTTCTCCAGGCTTAAGCTACGAGTGTTCATTCATAGGTGTGCCAGTGTCCATCATCACCCAACACCTTCACTCTGCAACGTTTCATCTTCATCATGTTATCTTTCACCTTCTTTCTGTTTCTACTCAGCTCTACACATCTTCAACTTGTCCAAAGCATTCCATCTCCCGCCTCTATCCGCCGACAGAACGCGACCATCAACTTTGACGGCCGCTCATTCGTTAACAAAGGCCTCATCGGCTTCGGGCGGATTAACGGTTCCTTGGTCGATAAATATGGAGAGACTTTAGGGGGCCTGGGCTCCTCTATAATCCTAGAATCCATTGAGCCTTCCAAAGACGGAGCCTTCAAAGGCTCCTTGCGCCTGAACCCGGATCGTGGACACAACACGGTGACCACCACCGATTACCGCGCGCGATCGCACAAGTTCAGTTTTGCTTTCAATCTTTCCAAGCGAAACGGCACCAGTGAAAATATAGTTCTCAAGTACGAGACCTCAGTCCTTTACCGATCCAATCCGGGCTCCAACTATACGACTGGCTTAGATGCCGTGGGCGTTGGCCCTGCCACGGATTGCACTCCCGGTTTGCCAATAGCCCCTTCCAACAAGCATGTCTCCTTCGATATCGAGGGAGCTACCCCCAGCAAGCAACGCAAGCTCTCCTTCATCTCGGATGAGTATGGTCCGTACATCTACACGATTGAAAGCGACACGGGCATGGTCCTGGCGGCGACTGCTCCGCCCGATGCCATTCTCCCAAAGATCAATGGCCGGCTGAACTTCACGTCACAGAAGATGCCAACTTCAGGGCGGGCGCCGAATCAAGGCTTCGAAGGTTTGACGTTTCACAGTAAGACAAACATGTTATGGGCTCTCTTGCAAAGCGCAACTGTACAGGACTCGAATAACGGAACCAAGACGAGTAACCGACACACGCGCCTCTTGGGATACGACGCTCAAGATCCTCTCAAGCTTTCTTTGAAGAGTGAGTTTGTAGTCCCCCTTCCTCAGAGCCCTATAGGCAAGACGTATCCACCGTCAGAGGTGCATGCCGTCGATGCCAGCACATTTCTCATCCTGGCGCGCGACAATTCCGGCTTCGGGGACGACAAGTCCACAAGCCAGTATAAGCAAGTCGATCTTGTTTCCACCAAAGGGGCTACAAACATTGCTGGGTCCAAGTACGACCAGGCTGCGAACCCGGTAACGACCGATAAGGGCACCAAAGTCAATGCAGACATCAAGCCCGCTACCTACCAACCCTTCATCAACCTTATTGACGGAGAGCAACTAGCCAAGTTCGGCTTGCATAACGGTGGCAGCTTCGACAGAAACCTCATCGCTTCAAAGCTGGAAAGTCTAGCAATCGCCAATCTGGTGGATCCCAGTACCAACAAGGCCACGGGGGATCAGCTCCTCTTCGTCGTGTCAGATAATGACTTCATCACGGCAAATGGGCACCAGGCTTCGCAGACGGCGGACGGCTCGTACAAGGATGAGCCTTATGCGGATGAGTATGCCGTATCTCACAAAGCCGACGGCGACACCCAGGTCTTTATATATCGAGTTTCTCTTCCGGGCTGGGAAGAGGCCAAGGCGAGAGAGTGAACAGCCGGGATAGCAGGAATGATTTAAGATATTACGCAAGTCTTTATGAGATTTCAAGTTGATGAGGATGTGCCTCCGCGTAATTATAGAAATTATACAAATCGAGTACTCGACTCTTCCCATCAATACATCAGGCATCCACCTTGTTCATGCTCGTATAAAGAAAATGTCATCTTTTTCTGCTCAGAAAATCAGGAGTCGCAGTCATTATTGCTTCATATTCACATGAAGTACTAGATGATACCCAGCTTAACTAGAATTGGCTGTTTCCAAAAGCTTTGAATAAGCCAGTGTACTGCAGCTGCAACATTTGCAAGCTATTCATGACAGGACACACCTGATTCTCTGCGAACGGGGTATAAATACAAAAGTCATATGGTTTGAGAGGCTGTCACCGACGCACACTATCCCCACATTCCCCTCAGCTTGCGCCAGTTCTGCGCCGTCAATTCACTTTCATGGCCCGGGGCTACTTCCTGGCCCATGTTGTGCTTCTTTGGCGAAGAAGATGGTGGTTCGTCTTCGTCGTTACATTTAACCTCCTCGGGTTGGACCCTTATCGAGACGTCATCTTCGATGGTTTGTAAAATCTCCTTAACCGCCTTGTCTTTGCTCTTGTTGCGATGGCATGAGCGCGACGCGATGATGCTCGTCGTCCTTGATTCCGCGTTTCCAGTGAAATCCCGTTCGTCCGAGGCGTTGACAGAATCAGAACGTCTCGATAACGAGGTAGCTGCTTCTTTCAAGACAGCAATCGAGTCTTGTTTCCGATTGGAAAGCTCCGAACTATGCGGAAGCGCCCAAGCCATAGAAGCGAAAGCAATGGTGACCGTGAAGTAATGGTAAGAATGCATGTTGGCGAGACAATCCCTTGTCTTGTTATGAAACACTTTGATTTAGCTACTTGAGTCTTGGGAAGTAAGTCCCTTTTTATATCATTTATACCTTTAATTATTCGATCTGCTTGGTCCAGCTTATTTATGGGTGAGCCCGAATTGCATTATGGATTGCGCTTATTGAAGCCGCGCCAGTGTCCACTTTGGGATTACTTTTACGAACATGAAACTGCACAGGTAGCTGTAAGTCTAAGCCAAAATCGTCGATATACGCACTCATTTTCCGTGTGAACATCAGCCCGAGGCCCTGTATCGCCGGTCGCCAAGTCCAAGCCATGGCGCCCCATCCCTGCTCCGGCTCCGAATTTCGGATTCCTTCAATCCATTCAGGGGCACCCACTGATGATAGTTTTACACACATCATTGACCAAATAGCGCGATAAAGTTTGCTCTAGGATCAAATCGTACGACAAGTTCAGCCGCGGTGGAATTGCAGCAAATTGTCACAACGACACTTCCGCGGGCGTCTGGCTTGAGAAGATTTTTTGCTTCGGTACTTTTTTACCGTCTCGTTCATCTTGACTAACTTAGCTTCTGCAACCACATTCAGTGCGAAATAGACTGCAAGATTTTGAATACCCACCAAGCGATGAAGGGCCAGTTGAAGAGACTTTAATGTCTCTACTGTATTAAGTGACAGGGACGAACCGCATCAATGGAAGCAGTGGAGGCTCTTCATTTCGTCAATACTTACTACAGACCCCGAATAACGAAGATCACTTTTCAATTGTATTCCAAGTCACAGAACCCCAAAAACCAATCGATAGCATTACATCGACTGTCTTTAAACCCAAGATCAGCTTCTTTCCGATCGTTAACACCACTTTCCAGTCACATAAAGCGTGAAGTGAGATCCAGCGGTTAAACGCTAATAAGACAAGGGCAAAGATTCTTGACCAGGCGAAACTGGCGATGGCTTCTATATGAGTCCTAAGTTTACATGAAGACAATTCATCCGTTAAACTACGGTTCATTGTTTCCGAGGAACTTGAAGATGTAGGAACGGATCCAGCGTATCCAACGTCCTGCGCGTCCGGGTGATTCCACATCACTTGGTATAAGGCTATTTAGACAAGCGGAGAAACCAGTCGTTCTCGTATAGACGGGAGCATTCGCCGGGAATCCCACATACCCTTGCGGACCTTGCGATAGGCCGACATTCCGATCATAAGTCGGCCACCTTGTGGTCCGGCGACTACATACTAGACAAATATTGGACGAGCGCCCCCGGTCTATGCTTAACCGCGTGCAGGAACTAGATGCGCAGACGCATGCTCCCGCTCAAATCCCGAGTGGATTGCTAGGGGTTCATACTGGAGGTAACGTAACACTATCAGTGGCTTCCCGTCCCCCATTCGTCCGGTCCGAGGGGTTCACTGTACGGCATTAAACGCATGACAAGGCAGAAAGCAATGAATGCTTAATAATATCCTCTTGAAGACAAAGTCGGGCTCTTGGAAATGAGGCGGTATTCCCTCTTCCGGCATCTTCTTGATCGCCGAGTCATGCCTCCATTAAATAACCTCACAAGTAAGTTTCAAGCCACCGGACTGCCAGGCCGACATCAACCTTGAATCTCAAAGGATAGACAATGCCTTGTTATTGCTACAGCATTCATCTGATTATTTCCGCAAATTAAGTTCTTGCTACAACTCGTTTGGTAGATATGGCTTCATGTGAAAAAGAACACGATCTACTGCCGGGAAGAACGGCGTTGAACGCAACGAGTCAGCATTGCAGCGCTCCCAATCACAGCATGGGCTTGTTATGAAAGACGCTTCGAATATCATGCGAGACCGTACAAGCTGTCTCTCGTATGCGCTATCGTCGAAGAATTTTCTTCGCAATCCCCCCCATAATGCCATTCGGCAAGGGGCGCGCTCCAGGAGAGGGTACAAGACTCAAAGGAACTTTTGCCGGATATTTTGTCTGAAAAGGTAAAGACATCAGCAGGGTTGGAGGTTTTGCGCCGTCGACCTTTTTCGACATCCGGGGAACCCTCGCCTGTTTTTCTGGAGAAATCCGCAACTTGTATCGCGATTGGCTAGTCAAACCCCCAGATTTTATACGAGACGGAACGACATCAACTGGGACATCTCTGCCATTGAGTCCACTTTGTCCACGTGGTTTCGCTGTCGAGAAAATGGCTTCTAGAACGTAAGTTCAAGGGCCGAGCTTTAATGCATAACTTAAAACCTTGATTTTCTACTATCCCTGACCCTCTCTACACGTACCGTGCTACACATCACTTAGACGCCGGCTTGACAAACCTTTGTTGCGTCCGATTCCGCGCCGTTTGGCCCAGACTCAAGCTAGGATGACTCTCGTTCGGCTCGTAGGCTTTTGGACCAGATCGGTCGATGCTGTTGGCCAGACCGCATGTTCACATCTTCGTGGGTCATGACGGCGCATGTGGTCTGATATTGCACTTCATGCCTCGAGATAACATGGAGCAGAGTCATCTCGTATTCGACAGAAACCATCAGGGTGCTGCATCGTGTCAGTGAGGAATCTTCCCCTACTTTGATCAATAAAGGTATATATAAGATGTGGCCAAGAACGGGTAAGAAGGTGTTGTTGGGCGTTCATCACAGCTTCGTGTGTTTACTCAGCCAGCGCGAGGTTCGCTTTTGCCAGTCGTTACCTGTCTCCCGTCATTGACGATGCGCTCTTCCTCGCTTCAGGTGCTTCTCAGCACCTTTCTCTGCCTGCAACATGCCGATGCTGGTGTTGTCCGTGATCCAGCTGAAGCCTCGCTCGACCTCCCTTCCGCCGACAACCTTGCACGGCACCATGTTCACAATCTCATCAGGACCGAAGGTACGTGTTATACTTCACTCGATTGTTGCTGCAAGATTGCTAACAAGTGCAGATGTGATGGGCAAGAGCTCTGAGGCGAAGCTCCTGGAACGACGCCAGACGCCCAATCCGACCATGAATCGCCTCAACGAACTGGCGGACCTGCTAACGCGCGCACAAGTACGAGCCGACTGCTTCTTCGTCACTTCGGCGCGGCTCCTCGGGACTACGACTCAGGACATCTCGGCGCGTACGGGCCTTGCGATCCCACAGCGCGGCTCTGGCGGCATTTCGATCTATGACATGGCCAACGCCCTTACTCGGCTCGGCCTCAGCTTCGACATGCTTGCGCCCCAGGACGAGGCCGGCGATGTAAGGCCTCCCGGCGGCGGGCCGATTCGAAATCGTCCGGACTATCGGCCGGCAGGCAGACCGGAGCAGGTAGCGTCTCAGGGGCTCAACCTGCCACGAAGAGTGGGCGTGGCATATCGTCGCCCGGACGGCAGCGGCCACGTCGTCGTCGGAAAGTAAGTACTTCATAACAGTAAATAAATTCTGAGATCGATGACTGATTGGTGTGCGGTAGCAATGTCGGGACCCCTTTTGCGCGCTACACTGACTTCCAGGCGGATCCCAATGGCGCAGACGTGGGCCAGGACGTGCGTCAATCCAACATCTTCGTCTACTTCTACCTCAACAGGGATGCCGGCAGCGGAGACTTTCTTCGGGATCAGAGCCAGGCGATTGACCGGATGGAGGTTGACGAGGATGGAAGGTCGCGCCTAGCGGCCGGCAACTTCATCGGCTTCACCTGCGCTGCTGTCCTGGCTGCGGTGCAGTCCGGTCGCTACGGCCCCAAGGGAAAAGCCATGAGCGGCTTCGATGTCAAGGCTCCCAATAACCGTATGCCTGACACGCCCTTCCTTTGAATCGAATCTACTGCTGACTGGGGTTGATGTGTCCTTGCAGCCCAGGATTGCGAGCGAGCCCGCGTCTTGCTCCAGCGAGCACCGAAGCTCTGCACCAAGATCAAGAACCTCGAGTTTGGCTTCAAATTGTCCGACGACTACTGGTCAGGAACCTTTGACCGCGTTGGCGCCACCGTCGAAGGACCAGCAGGAAAGGCCGAGATTGCCATTGCAGACGCGCCGGAACGGACGTTGCAAAAATGGCTGCCTGTGAACATGAAGGCATCTTTCGGCTCCGAGGCAGTCGACATCAATGGCATCAAGAAGATTACCCTTACTGCGGAGAAGCTCGGCTGGGGTGATCACCACGATAAATTTCAAGTGCAAGGTAGGTGAAAGCGGACGAATCAGTAAGGAGTAAGGCTGATTCGACATTGTGTATTAGACATCAAGCTGCGTGCGCAATGCGTCACGCCCGGCTTCAAGGTGAGCAACGACAAGTACGTCTCACTGAACGCGTGGTGTGGGCACTCCGGTGCTGCGTCTTGGGCGTGGCAGTCGGACAAGGAAACCGTTGCGACGCTTGACATTGCCCCTGGCGATTGGCGCATGGATCCCCCCTGCGCCGTAGTCAAGGAGCTGGCGTACGAGTTCAAATTGGTCAACGTCGACTGGGCGGGCACTTCGGATGCCATGTTCTTCACCTTGGGAGATGGCAAGAGAGTCAAGATTGGCGAATACGTAGACCCTGGCTTCTCCGTCAAGGCGTCGGTCAACCTCAAGGACGTTTATGGGTCGAACACTGTCGACATTCGCAAGCTCAAGAAGCTAGCACTGCACGACGAGTTTGGCGCCAAGGGTAACGGAGACCAGTGGAATTTCCAAGGTACGCAACCACTAATCCGTGCAGATCTCTGACGGGCTCCCATGACAAAAGGTCGTGTCTGACTGTGTTTCGCTAGGTATCACGTTTACCGCGACTTGCGCGGATGAGCCGAAAACGATGGAGATGCGCAAGTTTGATTCGGAGAACAAATGGCTCGGACACGATGCTTCCAAGCAAGACGTATGGTCGGGCGAGGTCAAATTGGAGGACTGGCATCTGGTGGCATAGGGTTAGAGGGATCAAAGTCTTTGCTGAGCATGAACAGCTCGATAGCGCAGTGTAGTTGGACAGACTCCCGTCTTAATAAGAGAAGACGGCTGTGGGCGTAACTTGGGCCTAAATGACTTGTCAGCCTGTGGCAGCCCTGACCTTTGACGTCCCGGCCGGTCACTGAAAGCTGTCGTATGACACTGACTTGCAGCAGATGCCGTGTTGCGCGTTGGCAGGCCGCTGCATCCCCCCGGCCCCCGTCACACTCTACCGTTGTCTCGGGTCCTGGCCGTACGACATCGATTGCAGCGGCAGTGCATGGCCATTGTGTCTTGCATTTGGAGCCCGGCGTCATACGGTGACCATGCACATCTGCGGCACACCGGCCGTCTGGTTGAGGTGCCTCGATTTTCAGCTTGTCCAGTGGGTGGTGTCATGGACAATGACATGTTGGAGACTGTCCGCAGGCTAACGCAGTGTCATCCTTTCATGTTGTCCAAGGGGGATGAGGTCTGTCCGGTAAGCAGACGCTGATTTCGGTGCAGCGGCTTGAACTCGGCGTTGGCCCTTGTATGCTGATGAGGCACTTTGGTCACCTCGGTGCGAATACCGGTAGTCTTCGTCATGACTTGCTGCTGCGCGAGTCCTGATGGCGTCCATCACGCGCACACAATGACGACGATATGGTTATTTCGGATATTGACGTGGACATTTCGGAAGGATTTTTGATGGCTAGCGTTTCCGGTCATGAGGTCTTTTGCGAACCCCTCTTTGCCTGAGGATGGAAGGCCTTCAATTGCCGGGATTGCGGTGAATGAAGAGGCTACTCTGTGTTCAAGTTTACTGTTCGTACGTAACTTACTCGAATGCTTCATTCAACAGAAATGTGCCGAGAGCGGGGCACTTCGCTTCGGATGGACGGCTGACTGTTTATCCCGCGCGGGGCATCATAGACATCAGCCAATCAATATCAGTTCCGTCCTTCCGAAGCTCCAAGGTGAGGGTGGGGCAGCCACATTCTACCTCGTTGCGAAGTAACTCCACAAGTGCAAGGAAGGAACGCCCCCTTTGATCCGTCCCTCATCGGACGATAAAGCTCAACCGACTCCCTTGCGATTAATTTACCTACAGTAGGATCAACTCTCATGATTTCATCGAGAGCCCCACGTCAGTTCAAGATCAAAATTGTGAAAGGAATCACCACTTATACAGCTTCGACTCTGCTCAATCGCAGTATCTCAGCCCCTGGACCATCGTCTCCCTCTTGCGCATTTGCCCCTCGCCTCCTCAGCTCGGCATCCCTGATTCATCGGACCTCACGCTCTCATCGTCATATTTTCGGACTCACTCGTCATCTCACCTCACATCCCGACAAGTCCGGCTCTTCCGCCGTCGCCATGGATCTCCCCGCCTACGTTGACCGGCTGAGGCATGGCAAGGCGGCCGAATTCCCGGCAGACGCCAACTCTCTCGCCTTTGCGCAGGAGCTCGACAAGCAGGACCAACTGCGACACCTTCGCGACGAGTTCACTCTACCAACCAAAGCATCTCTGAAGAAGAAGAGTCTTGATGGCACTCTACCAGGTGAGCCGGCCCCTGAACAGGCGCCATTCTAAGAAACAGTCACTCATGCCACTCCAGCCCAAATCAACGGCAACGCAGCCGTACTGACCAACGGTCACAATGGTGAAAAATCGGAACCTCATGAGCAGGCACTCTATTTTGTCGGCAACTCGCTAGGCGCCCAGCCCAAGGCGGTGCGCCGGTACGTGGATGCGCAGCTCGAGACGTGGGCGTCGATTGGCGTCAACGGTCACTTCAGCAACATGGGCAATTCGCCCCTGACGCAATGGCAGGATCTGGCCGAGCTGTGTGCGCGCACCTCCGCAGACATTGTTGGGTGCTCCCCGCATGAGGTCGTCATTATGAACACGCTCACAGTCAACCTTCACCTCATGATGGCCAGCTTTTACCGCCCCGAAGGCAAGCGCCACAAGATCATCCTCGAGTGGAAACCTTTCCCCAGCGACCACTATGCTATCGAGGGACAAATTCGTTGGCACGGTCTTGATCCCGAATCTAGCATGGTCAAGATCGAGCCCGACGCCGACACGTCACTTATACCCACGGAAAAGGTCCTTCGCACGATTGACGAGCACGCCGACGAGACGGCCCTGTTGCTCCTGCCGGGCATCCAGTACTACTCGGGCCAGCTATTCGACATGCCTACCATCACCGCATACGCCAAGGAGCGCGGCATCGTCGTCGGCTGGGACCTGGCGCACGCTGCCGGCAACGTCGAGCTGCGCTTGCACGACTGGGATATCGACTTTGCTTGCTGGTGTACGTACAAGTACATGAACGCCGGCCCTGGCGCCATCGCGGGGGTTTACGTGCACGAGCGCCACGGGAGCGTCGAGTGGCCCAATGGCGACCTGAACTCCGGCGCCAACCCGGTCTACCGGCCGCGCTTGATGGGCTGGTACGGAGGCGACAAGAGCGTACGTTTCAACATGGAGAACCGCTTCGTGCCCACTCCTGGCGCCGCAGGATATCAGCTGTCCAATCCGTCAGCCATTGATCTTGCCAGCCTGGCAGGTTCGCTGTCCGTCTTCGCCAAGACATCGATGCGCGACTTGCGCTCCAAGGCGCTGGTCCTCACTGCCTACGCCGAGCATCTCCTCAACCAGATGACCGAGGCCGACGACCAAAAGTCGTCGGCCGATGTCAAGGGCAATAACCCACAGCAGCCCCTATTCCGCATCATCACCCCCACTGACCCGGCCCAGCGCGGCACGCAGCTCAGCGTGCTGCTGCGCGAGGGATTGCTCGACGACGTCGCCTGTGCGCTGGAGGAGAATGGCGTCCTGTGCGATAAGCGCAAGCCCAACGTCATCCGCGTCGCCCCCGTGCCGCTGTACTGTTCCTTTGAGGACGTGTGGAAGTTTATGCAGGTCCTCAGGGTGGCGCTCAAGCTTTAGATGCATGATTGTTAAGCTGAGATGTCGAGTGAAACTTTGGAGATGAGAAGTGATGATATAGAATGAAGAGGAAACAGGGGCCTTGCAAAGGATAGTTTATCGGCGCGGCTAGAGTTGATGGGAGCTTTTTATGGGATCGCTCTGGGTATTGTACATTCGAGGCAGCATGGCGCATGAGTTACATGGGTAGGTAACGCAGGTTTGGGAAGGGCATTGTAGATGAGACCTGATGGTTTTGGTATATACATCGATCGCTTAGAACATTTGATACTTGAGCGAGAACTCGTGACCCAGCGGTCCATCATCTTTCCCTTGCCCCTATTCCATGCACCGACTCGTCGTCATTCATACGCATGCTTTGCTACATAGTCACATAAAAGTAAGTAATAAATGATCTCGTACATGCCGTTATACATCAAAATGTACATCAAAGTACACATGCTCGAAGTCCCGGTCCAGGTTCGTCACAGGTAATGCGCAAGATCGATGCCGCCGCCGGCTTCGAGCAGCGGAAAGAGATTAAACGCAGAGCTCGCATCCCCCTCGATGCCGAGCATGTCGCCCGCGCTCCACATATCGGCGTCGGGCGCCTGCAGCAGCGACTCGGTCAGGCTAAGCAGACCCGCGCCAGTCTCGCCGCCGCCGCCACCGAGTCCCATTGCGCCGCCGCCCAGACCGGCGGCGTGATGGTCCCAGTACATCGGGCGTCCCTTGTCCCTATCGTACCCTGCTCCTGCTCCGCTACCGGCGCTGGCAGCGTGGGTGACGAAATCACGCATCCGGCCCGTGGCATACGGCGGAGGCAGCGAGCCTGGCGTCGACACGCCGGGACTCATTCCCCCGCCGCGGCGAACATCTCTTGCTGAAGATGGCGCGGGAGACGAAACAAGCGACGAGTGTCCGCCGCGCGCAGTGATGTGATGCTTCTGCGGAGGAGGAGGCGTATCCTGCACCATGGACGCGTGCGACGATAGGGGCGGCGGTGGTGGTGGCGGCATGAGCAGACCAAACAACTGACTCGAGCTCTCGGTGCGACGCAGTCGCTCCTCGAGCTCCTGGCGCTCGAGGTGCTCGAGGGCAGTTTCCAGGAGCGACTGCGCGATGAGGGAGTACTGCGCGGCGTGGCCGTCCGTCTTGGCCAGATGGTCGAGGCAGCGGATGGCGGTGCGGCTGTACTTTTCCAGGATGCGACCGAAGCCGCCGAGCAGGCCGACGCCGAGGACGAGCGACGAGGCGAAGAGCCAGGACCTGCGCAGGAAGTATAATTGGTTAGTACAGATGATTTGTTGCCTGCATGGGTTTGCGTCCTGGTAAAGGGGGCATGGAGTCAGGTTAGAGGGGGGG